>JBAMNC010002292.1:0-49858 GCA_037902135.1 Cetoscarus ocellatus
ACTTGCGTACTCTTTGTTTAATAAATATTGATGTGCCAATATACATACGTGCATATATAAAAATACAACCAACAAACACTGACTGTTAGTCATTGAATTAAGCTGAGGTTTTTTATGTGATGTACCATAGCCTCACCGACCTGTTCTCCTGAATATTTATTCATAATCGTAAGTGTGTATCCATAACTGAACCTGGTGTTTATGTGATATTATCATCTTTTATTTTTCTGAACTCTCTGTGTGAGCAGGATTTCCTCTGGGATAAAGCGGTGAGCTACGCCAAGCTGAGGAACCCTCTGCTCATCAACGACCTCAACATGCAGTACTACATACAGGACCGGTACTCAGCCACACCCTGAGCTCTATATTCATTTATCAATGTGGTTTGAAGATATCCCTGCATGTGTCTGAATGTGTTACTGATGTGTTAACAGGAGGGAAGTGTATCGTATCCTGCAGGAGGAGGGCATCGATCTACCTCGCTATGCTGTGCTTAACAGAGACCCTGACAAACCCGATGGTCAGTCCCTGATGAATATTCACATTTTATATTATTCTGGCGTGGCCCTCGATTGTCAGTCTGCTCTTGAATCAGTTTAACAAACACCAGGATAGGTGCAGTTCTGTTGGAAACATGCGAATAATGGTCTTTAGGAGCTACAGATCCAAACCTCAGTCACGTTGTTAATAAATCTGTGTGTCTCAGAGTGTAACCTGGTGGAGGGAGAAGACCACGTGGAGGTGAACGGGGAGATCTTTCAGAAGCCGTTTGTGGAGAAGCCGGTGTGTGCTGAGGACCATAACGTCTACATCTACTATCCCACATCTGCAGGAGGAGGCAGCCAGAGACTCTTCAGGAAGGTCAGTTCTTGAAAGTCTCGTGACGTCCATTAATGTGAATGTGTTACTACAGACGTGGACAAAACTATTGATACTCCTGTTGAAGACAGAAAGACACACTGAAATACCTTCAAACTGACTGAAGTCTTCAAAAATAAAAATGTATTGAATAGGGCTGAATGATTTATCGTTTTCTGATCGAAATCGCAGTTTTAATTAACGTGATCATGTGGTCGCAGTGGCTGCAATTTTTTTGCAGCCACTGGCATTTAGAGGGTTAAACAGTAACAGTATGATTAAAAAATGGATGCTTATGAAAATTAAAGCTCTGATGGAGAAAGTTTAGCTTAACATTTCCAAGGTGCCCCAAGACTGGTTTGTTTTTTTAATATGGCTCAAACCCTCCTTCATAGATGTGTGCTCCTTAACGTGTCGCCCTGTTAGCTGTCCAGGTGAATCAAAACCTCTAGCATCACTCTGATCTCTCGTCTTTGTTTGAAGATCGGGAGCCGCAGCAGCGTCTACTCTCCGGAGAGCAGCGTGAGGAAGACCGGGTCATACATCTACGAGGAGTTCATGCCCACAGATGGCACTGACGTCAAGGTATCAACAGTCAGGGCTCTTGATACTCCACCAGGAGGCTATTGAGCCTGTTTCCACACTTCTGCTCCGGGTTAACACCCAAACTAACATTTATCGGAAACTAGGGATGCACCAGATCAGACCTCTGCCCAAAAGCTGGAATCTCCACACTTACTGATTCTGTTTGGCAGGAGTGTGAGGTTTCTCATTCACTAAACCGACCTGTTCCTCTCACTCTGACAGCCTGTTTGTGTTAGAAACTGATGTGGACCAAAGAAAACCACATTTGTTCTCTAACAAAGGACTGTTGTTTTAAAATATGAACATTCAGCAGCAACAGGCTGAAGTGTCAAGCTGCATTTATACTCTGTGGGTGTTACAGACCATTTATGAGACAAATATGACTGAAATATTAGCTGGAGTCTAATATCTGCAGTTATCCATACCGTGACAATAATGCGGTACATCCATACTGAAAACTCTGAGGAAGTCATAAGATGACCACGAGGTCTTTGTCTTAAAACTGTGATCTGACAGGATCATGTCCTTCGTCTCATGTGAGACTACAAAGACGTTTTAATGTTTAAATTTCCCTCTGGGCTAAATCCTTTTTTTTTTTTTTTTTTATTAAAGTGAGCTGATCATTCTCACCTGTCCTCAGGTGTACACTGTGGGTCCGGACTATGCCCACGCCGAGGCGAGGAAGTCTCCTGCCCTGGACGGGAAGGTGGAGAGAGACAGTGAGGGGAAGGAGGTCCGATACCCCGTCATGCTGTCAGCCATGGAGAAGCTGGTGGCCCGAAAGGTCTGCCTCGCCTTCAAGGTGAGAAACATCATCCCCATTTTCTTTAGTCTGACCGAGTGACCACCTGGATTAAGGAATGGACCCATCAGATTTTGGAAGTCAAAGGTCAAGATCATTCAGGGTCTCACAACTGTCTCTGTCTCTGCAGCAAACGGTCTGTGGCTTCGACCTTCTGCGGGCAAATGGACACTCATACGTCTGCGACGTCAACGGCTTTAGCTTCGTGAAGAACTCCATGAAGTACTACGACGACTGTGCAAAGATCCTGGGGTACCATCCTGCAGACCTCTGATCTGATCCAGAGCTGGCTCCTCTCTGAGATGCTGTAGTGAGTTTGTTTTCGTGTCTCTGCAGGAACATCGTGATGCGTGAGCTGGCTCCACAGTTTCAGATCCCCTGGTCCATCCCCACGGAGGCTGAGGACATCCCCATCGTCCCCACCACCTCCGGCACCATGTGAGTCCCAGCTGTGTGGGGAAAGACAGAGGGTTAAATATAGTCCTGAAGGACGGACTCTGAGTCTGCTCCAGACTGGACTTAAGGCTGAGCAGCTTACTGCAGGTAGATGTTAGACATTAGACCAGTTCAGGCTTTTATTTTGAAAGTCTGGTTATGTCGTGTCCACAGTCCGGGGCAGGTCAGAGTTTCTGGTCACTTTTTGTCGATCTTCTTTAGTCATTTCTGTGTTTGCACCTGGAACAGGGGCACTGGTGGTCTAGCGGTTATGTCTATTTCAATTAGCAGTGGACAATTTTACCGTAAGAATGTGGGTATCGGCAGATAATGGACCCTTTGTTGACTTCCTGATTGGTTACCTGACCAGCCGATCAAAATCAGAGAGCAGCAGGTCAAACAGTCAACCTATCTCTGTGTACTTGATACTTGAAGAGATGAAACAAAAAGGGAACAAGTTTTTTTTTTCAATGGGGGGTTAATTAATTTAAAAACACATTTTCTTATGAATTTTGATGTTGGATTTATTTACAAAAATTAAACAGGAAAGTTTATTATTATTATTATTATTATTATTATTATTATTATTATTATTATTATTATTATTGTCTGTAACTCCAGCACGCATGAATTTACTGTTTAACCCTCTAAATGCCAGTTCATGGTCTTAATGAAAGTTGTTGAGGTGAGTGTGTGGGAGCAGCAGGTGTGTAGTCATGTGATCATCAGCAGGTATGACGTCCCTCTGCAGAGAGCAGTTGAGGAGCCTCACAGGTAATCAGTGTTATTAAGGTGACCATGGGCGTCTGCTCTAAGGCTTCTCTTAAACACAGCTCTGTTTCTGACTCTCCTGCAAAACTTCCAGCAAACTAAGACATTAAGAGCTTTAGATCATCATATAAGACAACATCTGTACCTCTCATGTTGGTTTACTAATCAAACTTGAGCCTTAGCCTGGACTAAAGTGGAGTTGAGAGTGAACAGGATGAAGTGTTGATGAATCTGTTCAGTTTTTATGTGATGCAGGCTGTTGTCAGCGTCACACTCAGGTGTCTGAACATCATAACATGAACACCAACAATCATTTCTGGTTTAGCTGGTTTGATCCAGACTCTAGCTGGAACCTGCTGAACCAGAACTTCACCTCACAAACATCATTTAAGATTTCACATGGTTTCTGACAGAAAAAAAACAATAAAGCAAAGGACAGTTTATCATCGTGAAGCTTGGCAATGCAAATTCCCTAATCAAACAATCACACGGCAGCATCTCAATGCAGATGTGTTCTGTTTGAGCATCTGGATGGAGAAGAAGGGAGATTTAAGAGACTTTGATTGAAGCATGTTTGTTGGTGCCAGACAGGGTGATCTACAAGGATTCTCATGCTCAACCTTCTCTAGAGTTTACAGAGAACGGTCTGAAGAAGAGGAAATATCCAGTGAACAGCAGAATAGAGTGGTAGGAGATGATAGTTAGACAACATGAACATCAAATAACCACTCTTTACTACCAAGGTCTGCAGAAGACCATCTCTGAACACACAACAAGTCCAATCTTGAAGCAGATGGCCCACAGCAGCAGAAGACCACACCAGGTGCCATTCCTGTCAGCTAAGAACAGAAACTGAGGGTCTTGCTCTTGTAAACTGCACTGCCGAAGATTGTAAAAGTGTCTCCTGGTCTGATGAGTCTGGATTTCTGCTCCACATTCAAATGGCAGGCTCAGAGTTTGGTGTGAACATCATAAAGCATCCATCCTGCCTTGGATCAGCGATTCAGGCTGCTGCTGGTGGTCCCTTAGTCCCATCTGAGCATGGTTTGAACCCCACAGCCGACCTGAGTATTGTTGCTGACCATGTCAACCCCTTTATGACCACAGTGGATCATCTACTGATGGAGACTTCCAGCAGCTCCATGTCTCAAAGCTCAGATCATCTCAGACTGGTTTCTTCACTGTACTCCAGTGGCCTCCACCGTCACCAGATCTCAGTCCAATACAGCCCCTTTGGGATGTGGTGAAGCAGGAGATTCTTTTCATGGATGTTCAGCAGCTGTGTGATGCTGTCATGGAGATATGGAACAAAATCTCTGAGGGATGTTTCAGCTCCTTGTTGAATGAAGGAGGTCCAACCTGGAGCTCGAGAGGTGTACCTAATAAAGTGGCCAGTGAGAGTATGCTTCAGAGATTTGCTCTCCTTCCAGAGAAATAGGACACTTTGGTGCTATTTATATCTGAGCACAATGGGGAGACAGTCCTCTTAAACAGGTTGTAGAGTCTCTTCAATCTTATATTTACATTTCATTGACAGGTTTGTTAAGCATGTTTTTATCCACAAAAAATAGAAATATATAGGTTTAACAGTCACTTTGAAATCTTTCATCATCAATTTGTCAGTGTTAGAGAAAAAACTAAATCATTTTCAGCAAATTAAATATTCCAGTATTTTTTAAATAAATAATAAATCCTGTGAAGCATTGTTTGCATTTGTTTGTGAAGCATTAATTGGTTTAATGTTGATAAATCTCCTCACTGACTTTAAGGCTGACAAATACCTCTAAATTAAAAAGTAAAATCATGAAAAATGAACATACATGACCTTTAATACAAACACCCTAAAACCTCCTTCATGTACTGCAGGGTTTTCTGACAGGACTTGTACAGCTGGCCCTGGTGCGAGCAGCCTAAAGTTTGTTTTGTGGTCACTTTTCTGCAGGATGGAGCTCCGCTGTGTCATCGCCGTCATCAGACACGGAGACCGAACGCCCAAACAGAAGATGAAGATGGAGGTCCGAAACCCAATGTAGGTGGCCTTGTGAGCTCTCTGCAAGAAAGGAGGGATGTGATAATCACAGAAATTACAGTTATTACTACAAATATTATGTGTAAAATCAGCTGAACTGAGAAATGACCCTGTTTCTGTCAGGTTTTTCGATCTGTTCGAGAAATACTGGAGGTTACAAAACTGGGAAATTGAAGCTGAAGAAGCCCAAACAGCTGCAGGTAACTATTAATGATGCAACATGTGTCGTCTTTGCACCCACAACCCCCTTACTCCGTAATGATGTGGCCCAACCAGAAATCTCTAAGTCGGGGGAGAGACCGTAATTCAGTGAAGACTTAACTCCAAAGGGCATATTTGCTTATCATTGAACCTCTTTTTTTTCCACTCATTTATTTTCACATTACATGAAGGACAACTGTTCAAAGTGGGCTTCCTGATTCTGAGTGTAAGCGATCCCTGAATGCTTTGGGAGTAGCTCACAGCTCAAGGAAGCTTTTAGGTTTTTCCTCAAAGTGTGAAATTCATCCTTTAAACTAAAATAAAGGCTTATGATTGAGTAAATACTCTGATACTCTGATTTTCCAGAACATTCCTGATTCTCCCTTAATATTCTGGAACATTTCAAATTTTCCTTTGATGTTTTTCTTAATACATTCTAAAGCTTCTTTTGATTTTCTTTAACATTACAAAGCCTCTTTGATTAACTTAAATGTTTCCAAAAACCTTTGATTTTCCAAAACGTTCCCAACCTTTCTTCTATTTTCCTGAACATTCCAAGACCGCCTTTGATATTCCAAAACATTCCAAAGCCTCCTTTGATTTTGCAAAACATTCTAAATTTTCCTCTGATGATTCAAAACATTCCAGATTCTCCTTTGATGTGAATGGAAATTCATTCCAGGTTCTCCTTTGATGTTCAAAAACATTGCAGATTCTTCTTTAATGATCAAAAACATTCCAGATTCTCCTTTGATGTTCCAGTTCATTCCAAATTCTCAGTTCCTGATCAAAAACATTCCAGATTCTCCTTTGATACTCTGAAGTTTTCCAAAGCCTGGCATCACTAGGCTATGCTTTCCCCCCACAGAATCTGTTTTTTTTTTTTTATTGAGAGCCCCCTTGTGGCAGCATTACAGACTGCATGTGTGAAGCAGGGTGTTGATGAAGCTAATTCTGTGTTAATCTCTGTATTGTCTGTTTATCAGGAGGTGCTGGACATCACGCGGCAGCTTTTGGCTGAACTTGGCCAACACAATGACTGTGAGATTGAGGAGAAGAAATCCAAACTGGAGCAGCTGAAGACTGTTCTGGAGATGTGAGAGACGTTAAACTGGGTCGACTTAACTCTGAGATGTGTTTAAATTTAAATGATTTATTCTTAAAACACCAAGGCAGCTCTGAACCTTCACAGAGAAATGATGACAGGGCGCCTGCAGGACTTTAAAAAAGTCTCAAAATTCCTTGAATTAGATTTTTTAACTTTGGGGCTTCAAAATGTCTCATTCTTACCTGTTCGAGATCTTTAATTGAAATGTGGTCATGATAAAAAAAAAAATGTCCAGTGTAATTTTTTTCTACATTTTCATTTAATAATTTTGGGAGTTCATTCCTGTTTGTCTGTATCAATCTGACCCCTCAGTGTGGGCAGAAAAACTAGGCCTGGGAAATATGGCAAAAAATGGGATACAATTTTTTTATTGATTGATATCAATAATTATCAAGATAATTTTGTTTTTCTCTGTTGACGTTATTTCATTGAGTATCTTCACTGGAGCCTTTAAGAACCAGAGGTGTATTAAGTTGAACTATGTAAAAAAATTTATTCACAACATTAAATGTTTTTGTTACTTTTTAACATTAAATAGCCTCCATAGGTATAGGTCAACAGTGCAAGGCCTGCTTCAAAAAAAACACAGGAGAAATGTGATTGTAAGAGGATGTTCTGTCAGCTTTTCAACTACATTTCATTTTGATTAATTAGTTAAACCGTGGCTGTTTTGTGGTATCATTTAATCCTGGTTTTGGTTTATAAAGTCTCAAGTTTGATTGTACAAACTGTAGGAACCCTAAGATTATACTAGTCCTGTGTCTATAGCTCTGATTATCTCCTCTAACTCTGATTCTTGGTCCTCTACTCCTGATAAAGGTATGGTCACTTCTCTGGGATAAACCGTAAAGTCCAGCTGACCTATCTGCCTCATGGACAGCCCAAAACCTCCTCAGAGGAAGAAGGTAGGACCCTGAACCCAGCGCTCTGTCATAAAAGTCATCCTGCTTCTTAAAAGCCTGACTCTGGTGTTGTTGTATGTTCAGACACCCGTAAAGAGGGCCCGTCTCTGCTGCTGGTGTTAAAGTGGGGGGGTGAGCTGACCCCTGCAGGCCGAGTGCAGGCCGAGGAGCTGGGACGAGCTTTTCGCTGTATGTACCCTGGAGGACAAGGTGAGGCACTTTCCTGTAAGACTGGGCACCAAAATCCAGGAATTACACTAAACCACGGAGCTTTTCCTGCTTCACTGAACATTAGAGCCATAGATGCTGATCCCTCTTTGCCTTCTCGGCCTAGTATGTAGTCCAGTTTGAACCCCCAATTCAGACCTGAGATCAGAGTCCACTCCCCTGTTGTCCTATATGCTGATAGGCCAGGAGGACTGAAGTGTTGCTAGATGTTAGGTTTGTCAGAGAGCAGCTCCTGAGAGCCGACTCTTTTTGCAACTGGCAGGAGCTGGCTCTTGTTTGAGAAGCAATTTCCTTTTTCTTTCCAAATTTCTTGTGGGCTAATAAACATTAAAAAGCCAAAATGGTGTTCAATGAAGAGCCGTTTGAAAGCAGACTGACTTCCTCGTATTACCAAGCCCGATAATCCAGATCCAGAATGAGACCAGACTATATCGGATAATGGGGCAATTCTAAACTGGTGTCAGTATATGATGAGTCTAAACCAGTCCATCATCCCAGACTAGCTCCATGTGCAGTATGAGACCAGCACTCAGTATCTGAGAGGTTCAGATGGATGTTGTCAGTGAAGACCTGTGTTTGGTGTGCATTTCAGGAGACTACGCCGGGTTTCCAGGCTGTGGGCTGTTAAGGCTGCACAGCACCTACAGACATGACCTGAAGATTTACGCCTCTGATGAGGGGCGGGTGCAGATGACCGCCGCAGCCTTCGCTAAGGTACGATGTGTAGAAATATGCCTCCAGATTCATGAAAAGTCCACGTGTTCTCTTATTTTCTGTAGCCAATCCTGTAGATCCAGGACACCAGTGCCCGTCCAGGAGGACACTTCATGAAGTTTATGATTGAAACAGCATGAGTCCTGGTGGACGATTGATGTGATGAGTCCATATTAACTAAACACCTCAAAAACAAAGTGTAGAGGCTCTCTTGTGCTCTTCTCTGGATGTCAGGGTGGTAACCGTTGGACCTCATGATCTGGTTGTTTTTCTAAGTTAGTAGCTCTCCCCTGAACAGATGAGTTGAGCTTTAAGTGAAAACACCTGAAGAGAGTGAGGAACTGTTTTAACCTGTAAATCCCCTTTTTATTAGAGATAAATTCAAGGACGTAGGTTTGATTTTGACACTGGTGGGGACATAAAAGTGCTCCAAGGCGGCACCCCTGAAAGTTGATGTGTTTTACGTTTATGACTGTTATTTCATGTCTTGTAGAGCTGATCAAACAAACAAACTATCATATTCAGAAAAACTATTCTATATACTACACCTCCAGCCTCTCCTCCTCCATCTCTACTATCTGTCCCCTGAAAAAAATATATTGATGCATGACATAGAAACAGTGGGAAAATTTGGGATGCAACAGTCATAAATTTTGATGGTATGGTTATAGCCTGAGGAGAAAGCACGTTTCACAATTATTCCCAATAAGTGTCATTTATTCCCCAACAATATGAATGTATAAAATAATGTCTGTAATCTGAGGTTTTATGGTGTTTTTCTCCACAAACTTTTATTGTTGGTCTTAAACAGTTGCTGCCTTTCAACACACAAATAATACATGGATAATAAATAAAATAACCAAAACGTGTATCTCTTTGGCATTAAATATAAGCTTTTTTTAGTTATAACGCTATATATCCTTTGAGTAACTTACAGTTTGACTTCTAAAGAAGTCTCTATGTCAACTTTTCTTTCTTCGTCATGCTTGCTGTGCCTGATTACTAAACACATACATACACACACACGCACGGACACACACAGACACAGATACAAATGTTAATGTTAATGAAACCACTGTCAAGATGACATCACGTGGCCCAAGCAGAACAAATGCCCAACATATTAACACCTTACAGATGGAGCTCCTGGCCAACAAGCGACCACAACAGTGGGCGAGTCCAGCTGCATTTAACAAGCTAGCAGCCTCTTCTCATGTCTACCGGTACCAGATGGAGGGCGGCCAAAATGGCTGATGGGAAAGACAACGTAAAGAGTGATTTTGTGTTGAAATGCCTGTGTTTTGTGTTTGGGACCATGCGGTAGTGGCATAATATTGATAGGGATATGTCCCTAGCCTCCGTACCCAAACAACAGCTGAGTCCAGCACCGTCAGCTCGACTTTTAGTGAGGATTTAAGGAGGAGACAGAAGAACTTCAGTCATTAACCCTAGAACGCTAACGTTAAAGTTGGTAACACCATCACTAATGCTGGGTTTATTTAACCCAATATACTGTACCCTCCCAATAAAACTTTAAAATAAAACATTTAAGTACAACAATGCATGGAAAATTGAATCAATTACCCTTTATTTCCCCTCATACAACATCTCATTAAACGAAAAAAAAAAGGTGTCAGGGGTGCGAAAAATTAGGAAAGTGAAAAATTGGGGGGTGAGTGAAAAATTAGGGGATCATTAAAGAAAAAAGCCCTGGTAAAAAAAAAAAAAAAAACAGAACTGGGAACTTGCTCTTCACTCCACTCATTCCTGGGAATTTTAGCCTTGTCTGGTGAACGCAGTCTCCCTGCATCACTTACTGCAGTGGAAAAGATAAACAAAAATTGCTTTTGCAATTGCACTAATGTTGGGTGAAAATCACCCAAACACATGCTAGCTGTAAAAAACAGAGATGGGATCAGAGATACACACCTACCTTTGATTTCGTCAAGGTGTAAAGGTACCCAAGGACCCAGGTAACTCAGACAACAGCAACACAATGAAAATCACATGATCACGATCATGTGGGGGAAAATAACCAAGTGTTAGTCTTCTAGGGTTAAGAGTCCTGCTGTGGACAAATCTGCTGGTTTTCACTTTGCTTCATACTAACTAGGGATGCACATTGACACTGGTTCAACATTAACCTCGGCCCTTCTTCACATGAGTGTGGGGCAGCAGATGTCAGATGTTTTTCTGGTTCCTGTTCTGTCCATCATGAGAGGAACATCTGTATCTGTTAACGCCTTTACTTTAAACTCTGGTATCTGCTCCAGCCCTGATGTTCTCTGACAGTCATCACTAATGCTGTCATGTCTCTGTGTGGATCTTCAGGGTCTTCTAGCCCTGGAGGGGGAGCTCACGCCCATCCTGGTTCAGATGGTGAAGAGCGCCAACATGAACGGTCTGCTGGACAACGACAGCGACTCCCTGAGCGGCTGTCAGCACCGAGTGAAGGCCCGCCTCCACGAGATCCTGCAGAAGGACCGAGACTTCATCGAGGAGGACTACGACAGGGTGAGGACAGACGGGGGGTCCAGGAGGAGACATGTTTATCTTCAGATGGTGGTCTGCAGAGTCCACACAGGTCCAGGAGGTCTAAAACTGTTTTAATTTAGTTTATCATAGAGCTCTGTGATTATCCAGTGTTATTATTTTAACTCAGAGCATCACCACAGGAGACTTAAAGGAAATATAAACATTAATATGCAGTCAATATCCAACCCTAACCCCCCGAAGGAGAACATCTGGACTGAGACAAGGATGATGTGCACGCTCCAGATGGATGGATGGATTATAGACTGATGTGTAGATGGATGAAAAGATGGTTTGATGGATGGATGGATGTATCCATAAGAGGAACTGATGATGGATGGTTTTATGATTGTTTGTCGTGTTTGTTTCTCTGTTGAATTCTGGAATGAACCTGGAGAGTCAGATCAGTTGTGCTGCCATTAGTTCAGGTTGATGAAGGGGAGACCAGGGAGCAGCATCTCAGACAGACTTTAACGGTTTAAACATTTAAGAAGCTTCCTGTCATCAAAGGGTTAACTCCTGAGTGTGTTTAGATAGATATTATTTATTTACATATAGATAGTCTAGATATATTTATGTTTAAATAAACTTATTTATATATTTACTGACACATCTGTGTGTGTTTTTGTGGGCTAGCTTGCGCCAACCAGCAGCGCATCTCTGGTGAACTCGATGCGCATCGTGCAGAACCCCGTGTCCACGTGTGACCAGGTCTATGCCCTCATTCAGAGCCTCACATCACAGATCCGCACCAGGATGGAGGATCCAAAGTCTGCAGGTAAGAGCCTCACCTGGAGGTCTGACAGCGAACCTGGTGCTGTAAGGTGTTTGACTGGAGCAGATGTAGGCCGTCTGAGGACCTGGTGGATCTTCAGGTCTAGCTGAAGCTGGTCTTGACCTCCACCCCTAACAGACACATGTTTGATTTGAGGTCCAGATCGACCTCGGTCTATGGACTAACTGTACCCATGTCCCGGTTAGACCTGCAGCTGTACCACAGCGAGACCCTGGAGCTGATGCTGCAGCGCTGGTCCAAGCTGGAGAGAGACTTTCGAATGAAGAACGGACGCTACGACATCAGTAAGATCCCAGACATCTACGACTGCGTGAAGTACGACGTCATCCATAACGCCACGCTGGGCCTGGAGGACACGCTGGAGCTGTTCAGACTGTCCAGGGCGCTGGCTGACATCGTCATTCCACAGGTGAGACCTGATGGGGTCTGTCTTTGACAAACACCTGAGTAAACCACGGTGATAGAGCAGGGTCACCAGCCTGAAGACCTCTGAGGGAGTTCTCCTAGATCCTTAACTGTACATCAGGTCTTTGCCTGACTCGGCTGATGTACAGGTCCGCCTGTATGTGTGTCCTGACCAAGTGAGTCCAGCCCCTTTACCAGGTAGACCAAGTCTAGTGGTTTACCTGGTTAAGTGGACCAAGCCTCCTCGCTCCTTCTCACTGTGTTTAATCAACAACTTTGAATCAGTTTGTCCTCGTTTTTGTCCACTCAGCCTTTTCTCACCATTCCCACTGTTTTGATTTTTTCTCGCTGACATTTTACTCACCAAGTTTTCTGACCGTTTTTCTTCTCATGAGACTTTTTTTTTGTTGGTTCTGACCCCTGATCAACTTGTTTCTCTTAATTTTTATGTTTTTCCTGCCTGATGTTTCTCCCACCTTTTTTATCACCATTTTGAATTTTCTTTTTGCCAGTTTAACAAAACATTTCACTGATGTTTTTCTCACCATTAAATTATTTTTCCTATAATTTTAATTTTATCTCACAAACTTTTTTTCTTGCTGACATTCATTTTGACATTTTGAACACTTCTTATCATTTAAACTTTTCACATTTTCCAGAAGTTTTTTCTTCTCGTGACCTCCTGTGGTGTTTTTTTCAGTCTCTTGGTCCAGCCTTAGACCGATGCCATCACACAGTCATCTCAGTCTTCCTTTTCATTGGTTGTTCAGCTGTGTAGGTGGTCGTTGGCACAAATAGGGTCCTCCATGATTGATTACATTCCTTGGCAGAAGTACAGCAGTGAAAAAGTTTTGGACCCCTTAAGACCGCCCTGTCTTGGTGTTGGTGTCTCCCAGAGGACATTTGACCCTTAAATCGAGTGTTTGTGTCTGCAGGAGTACGGCATCAACAAAGTGGAGAAGCTGGACATTGCGTACGCGTACTGCCTCCCTCTGGTCAGAAAGATCCAGATGGACCTCCAGAGGACACACGAGGACGAGTCTGTCAACAAGCTGCACCCCCTGTGAGTCCTCATAGAGGAGTTTCTGTGATTAAACTGTGAATGAAATGTTTTATGGACGCGGATCTGTGTGTTTGCAGGTACTCTCGGGGGGTCATGTCTCCGGGCCGTCACGTCAGGACTCGCTTATACTTCACCAGCGAGAGCCACGTCCACTCTCTGCTCAGTATCTTCCGCTACGGAGGCCTGCTGGACGTAAGAACCAAACACGGGACACACTGACCAGGGCTGGGACATATATCAGCTTAGTGAGGTGTAGGGATGTGTCTTTGAGTGGATGCAGGCTGACTCAGCATCATTTACAGATCAGTGTTTTGTATCAGGGTCTGTCTTATCCTCATCGGCACTTTGAGGAAGGAGAAGTAAGTAAGAATTAAAAATAAAAACAGCTTTTACATCAAGGGGACACAACAGCAACAAAATACAAGCCCCAGACAGACTTAAAGGATAAGTTCGTTTTTTTGACACCTGGACCTTATTTTTAGGATTAAATACGCTCGTAGACTCACCCAGACCATTTTGGCGGAGCTCGGAGCCGTTTTCGAGCAATTTAGATCCATCCAACGGCATTTTTTCTCATGCCATAGTAGCAGACGGGGCCAGAAATCGAACACCCAAATTAGACATTATCTGCTGCGAAACTCGCTCATTTCAGCTACATTTTATAAATGAATGGCCAGTGTTATCACCATGTCAGCTCAACTTTGTTGTTATGGTCATCCGGGGCTTTACAAGGATGGGTAACTTTTGGTGACGTCATAGACAAGAACATGAGTAGAGCCGCTGTTGTTGCTAGGCTACACGGCTACACAGCTATTTTTGTGCAACATGGCGGAATATTTATCCGATGTAGAAGTGTCTGACGACGACTTTGAGTATAATGGATGCCCGTATCGTTTCGAGCCAGAATATACCGACGAGGAGCTATTTGAAAGGAGGATGCAGAGGGAAAGAGCCGAACAGCTGGCCAGAGAACAAGCAACCACTGCACGTCCACGAATGGGGGCTAACTGGTGGTGTTGTTGTGGACATTGCACAGCAAACACAACAGAGGAGGAGTGCCTTTGCTGCTCAGAGTGGGACTTGAGACCAGAGGAAACACGTATTGATGCCCCCCAAAATACGATTTCTGGCCCCATCTGCTACTATGGCATGAGAAAAAACGTCGTCGGATGGATCTAAATTGCTCAAAAACGGCTCCGAGCTCCGCCAAAATTGTCAGGGTGAGTCTACGAGTGTATTTAATCCTAAAAATAAGGTCCAGGTGTCAAAAAAAACGAACTTATCCTTTAACCACGCAGGTTTGATGCTCTCCTGCGCACTGTCCAGTGGTGCTCCCCCTTCTGTGCTCTCTGCTTCTGTCTGCCCCTCTGTGTGGCAATAAAAGGGCGAGTTCTGCTCCAGAGACGGTCAGACGGCCGGCGACAGAGTTTAAAGTGACTGTTCACATGATCACAGACCTCCTGTCTCTCCATTACCGTTGGATTAAAACACTGACTATACAAACTCTCGGCCCAAGACCCGGTGTTACTGTTTCACATGTGATCGTGTTGATTGATGACCCATGGCTGATGGCTCTGAGGTTACCGTGGTGACAACAGTTGTTTTAAAAAAAAAAAAAAACTAACAATTTATTCACAAACCTAAAAAAAAATTGTGCGAACAGTAATTATTTCTCATTAATAGTCATTTGTGAAATAAGACTCCCCAA
Organism: Cetoscarus ocellatus; assembly: GCA_037902135.1. NCBI lineage: Eukaryota > Metazoa > Chordata > Actinopteri > Labriformes > Labridae > Cetoscarus > Cetoscarus ocellatus. The sequence continues at coordinate 15,138 of JBAMNC010002292.1, forward strand.
GAACAGGGGTTATAATTGTGGACCAGACATCAAGCAATTAACACATCAGAGCATCACAAACATGTTTTTTTTTTTTTTTTTAATTTATTTAGAACAATTATACTACAAACATACAGTCATCATTGGTTCTTCTTTTTTTCATACAGTCTGATCCATGTTTTTTCCCTTATTTAATACAATATCAATACACATCATATTACAACATACATTTTTAATCTCAATGAGGTTCTTCTGGTTATATAAAGTTTCGTTTCAAATTAGAAAAGAACATATTTACATTTTTTTTTTTTTTTAAATAAAGTCAGGCATTTCTGGGAAATGTAAGTTTTCCACTTTTTCCAAATTTAAGAAAAGGTTATTCTCTCCATTACATAGGTTTCATATATATATATATATATATATATATATTTATATATATATATATATATATATATATATATATATATATATATATATATATATATATATATATATATATATATATATACACATATATAGACAATATATACATATATACACACAAATATACATATATACACATATATATGTGTGTGTGTATATATATACACACACACACACATATATACATATATTTTCTATATATATATATATATCCTGAGAGCCTCAGTTCCTCCAGCAGCTGGAGGTACCTGAAAGGTGCGATGATTAAACACTTCCTTAGAGATCCTGAAATATCCACAAGCAAAACATGAAGACAACAGCACATAGAGAGTGACAGTAACATCATTTAATATCTCATCATATTTAATGAATTATGTTTTTTAGAAATCATTAAAAGTCCTCAGAGTTTCAACAGCAGCTTTTCCTTCAGGCTCTTTATGAAGCTGAAACAGGAATGAAAGCTTATTAAAGACAGGATTTCATCCAGACATGCCTCAAAATAAAAGAAATGTTTACTCAACACGCCCGCTGTCACCAGTTAACACAGACACAAGTTAAGCCATAACACCAGAAAGACATGGTGGGTGGAACAGATCTGAGAATAAATTAGCTTTTGTAGAGCGAAGTTTCCCATCATGGAAGTGGTCAGAAGGTCATAAAGAATGTTTAACATGTTCATGTTCAAATGAGTCAGAGTAACTGAATCAGTGATTGAAAGGCAGCGAGGAGTCAAGGCAGGGAAGTCCTTCATTCTGTTAAAAACAAGCGTCCAACAGTTTTTAAGGAGGAAGGCAGACGGGTCGATCCAGGCGTTCAGAACAACAGGATATTTGGTTACCGAGTTAAGAGAAGAGCAGAAAATAAAAGGCTGTTCGTGTAAAATGAGATAAAAGGATACAAAATGACTAAAACCAGAGAGACAATTAAGAAGAGAGGGAACTAACATTCAGATGGATTGAAGAGCCAAAATGTCAAAGACTCAGTCAAGGATCAACTCCAAGGTGAATCTGGATCTCTCTGATGTTGAAGAGTCCACCTGAGCAGGTCTTTGGAGCTTAGGTGTCCAAACTGATCCAACATCTCCAGGTTCCTCCAGAACCGCTTGTTGTTTCTAAATGGGTCACATATTCAGACGTGCTGATAGAGGACTGAGGTCTGAGCACTGGTTTTGGTGAAGTTATCGTCTTCTGGTGTGTGGACAGGAGGAGAAGGACCAGCAGTGGAAGAGGGCCATGGATTACCTGAGCGCCGTCTCGGAACTGAACTACATGACCCAGATTGTCATCATGCTGTACGAGGACAACAACAAGGTACTCCGTCTGTGACCCGAGGACAAGTCCTCCTGGTCTTCTGCTGGTCACTCTGCCCTCTTAAGGGGTCAGGCTCACTTTGAAAGATCTCCTCTGGTCTTTGTCTATAGGAGCCGTCCTCAGAGGAGCGCTTCCACGTGGAGCTCCACTTCAGCCCGGGGGTCAAAGGTGTGGAGGAGGAAGAGAACGCTCCCACGGGGTTCGGCTTCAGGCCGGCCTCAGCAGAGGTCGCCCGCCAGGTAAACAGCTGCGAACACCTTTGAGGTGTCATCACGGATCTTCAGGCAGAACTTTTAACACCCTCTGTTTCCTAGAATCCAAATCAGAATCAGAGCTCTGTATGTTGAAACCACCCAACACAAGCACAGTTTCTTCCCCCATGCTGTTGCCCAACTGAACTCCTAACTGCAAATGTCTGTCTGTCTACCCCATATATGATCATTCATTGCACAGGTCATCCTCCCACGTACATGCACCTGTGCACTTTGTTTCTTGTCTGTTGTTGTTACCTTAATTTTAATTTTTAATTTTATTTAAAAGTTTAATTGCTGCTTTGTGATTTCTGCTTCTGTTCTGTTCATAATGTATATATATGGTCTGTATCTATTCTGCACTTGGATAGTGAAGTGAACGGTATCAAATTCTTTGTATGTCTGACATACCTAGCCAATAAAGCTGATTCTGATTCTGATTCCCTCATCTTCCTCTTCCTGTGCTTCCTCTTCCTCTTCCTGTACCTGTGCTTCCTCTTCCTCTTCCTGTGCTTCCTCTTCCTCTTCCTGTACCTGTGCTTCCTCTTTCTCTTCCTGTGCTTCCTCTTCCTGTGCCTCCTCTTCCTCTTCCTGTGCTTCCTCTTCCTGTGCCTCCTCTTCATCTTCCTGTGTATCCTCTTCCTGTGCCTCCTCTTCTTCTTCCTGTGCCTCCTCTTTCTGCGCCTGTGCTTCCTCTTCCTCTTCTTTTGCCTCCTCTTCTTGTACCTCCTCTTCCTCTTCCTGTTCCTTCCCTTCCTGTGCTTCCTATTGTTTGCCTCCTCTTCCTCTTCCTCTTCCTGTTCCTCCTCTTCCTGTGCTTCCTATTCTTTGCCTCCTCTTTCTGTGCTTCCTCTTCCTGTGCCTCCTTTTTCTGTGCCTGTGCTTCCTCTTCCTCTTTCTTTGCCTCCTCCCCCTCTTCCTGTGCTTCCTCTTCTTCTTCCTGTGCCTCCTCTTCCTGTGCTTCCTCTTCCTCTTCCTTTGCCTCCTCCTCCTCTTCCTGTGCTTCCTCTTCCTCTTCCTGTGCCTCCTCTTCCTCTGTGCTTGCTCTTCCTCTTCCTCGCTTTTCTCTTGCTCATGTAGAATGGACAGAAACAGACCGACCCCGGCAGCCTGGAGGATCTGTCCCGGGACGAGACGGACCGCGCTGTGCCGCTGTCTGAGCCAATCACCATCCAGAGGAGGTCGCCACTCATACGCAACCACAAGACAGGATCCATGGAGGTGAGCTGCAGCTTCACTTCCTCATTTATGAAGCTTCCCCCTGATGCCCCCTGGTGGCGACTGGAACAATAACGAGGTGTTTGTGTGCTCCAGGTCCTGTCAGAGACGTCGTCCTCAAAGGTGGGCAGCTACCGCCTCTTCTCGCTGTGCTCGCGTCAGTCCCCTGAGATGAAGCAGAGTGGATTAGGTAGGTGTGGCAGCAGCCAGTTCCCATGGTAACATTTGTATTTATCTGAGTCCTCAGGACAGCAAGAGTGTCTGCTTTAGGAGGAGTGTCAGATTAAACTCTAGATACACTTAAACAGCACCCCCACCCCCCATGGAGGAGGACCAGACTGATGTGATCAACTCTTATTTAGTGTCATAACATCGTCATCAGCTGTGGTTGATTACAAACATTTGGCCTTTCCTTTAGCCCCACTCCATTATCATTACAGTTCTGATATCGACTTCAGAGAGATCAACTCAATTAAATACATGGTAGTTCCTGCTAACCAGCACACATGTGTTAGTGTGACCCTTGACAAATATTAATGGATGACCTGCTGCTGTGGACCTGCTTGACTCCATGAGCTCTGTCCTCAACAAACGTCAACAGAAATGACATTATTTAACATAAATTCATACTTTTAGACCAGTTAGACCAGGTTTAATGGCAGTTCAGCTAGATTCTGCTTTATAATCATTATAGACATTAATGTTAATATTAGATTGGCCTCTCTGTCCATGGTTGTTATTGATCATACATCCATAGTAACTGTCTTTATAACCATATAGACACGAGGATCCTCTTGAAAATAAGATACCACATCTCAAGGGGCTAACCTTTAATAAAGCTATATTCAGCAGAGACAAATGTGATGAGGACAGATTTATGGTCTGGATGTCCATAAAGCCTGGCTCACACTACAGGATTCTCGGCCCAGTTTAACCCAGATTCAGCCCTCCCGACAATTGGGGAAGAAATCTGGTAGGGGACCAAAATCGGCCCAGACGTTCGACCAAGATTATCTTCTAGTGTGAGAGGGTGACAGATTAATCTTAAGCCCACGATCGTCTCACAGACTTGTCGGAGCTGCCCCGAAAATTTTCAAACATGTTTGATATTTATCTGGATGATTACGCAACTCGTATTCGCTGAGGATGACAGTAGCCAATCAGAGAGAGCCGCTTATGATGACCGGAAATGACCGCGAGGAGTTATCAGAGGCAAGAATGGCGAGCACAAAGAGCGTACAGGTGAGATGGACAACGGAGATGGAGGACAGTCTTGTCGACCTGTGGCAAGACCATTAATGTTTGTACAAACGTTTCATGCAGAGATTATCACAACCGATGTGAAAAGGACAAGCGTTGGAAAGAAATCGCATCCGCATTAAATATTCCAGGTGAGATAATAATGTGACAGAGGCAGGTAATCACCCCAGCGCTGATATCCAGGACAACAGCTCTCGCTCTCATGTCATATTGCTTGTATACATCAGTTTATACAAGCACATTTTACTTGTTAACGATAATAAACGAGAATAATGATTTGTTTGTTTAACTGCTAGTCTCCATATTTTGTCTCAACGTGATCACGTTGAGACGTCTCTCTGGTCCGATAATCTTGATGAAATCCTGTAGTGTGCGCTGGTCACGATTTTCAAATCTTGTAGTGTGTGATGTGCTTAAGATTTAAGAGAAGATAATCTGTCAAGATTCTCTTATGTGTGTGATACTAACCCGATTTCAGAATCTTATAAGATTTTTAAAATCCTGTAGTGTGAGCCAGGGCTTAAGTCTGTCACTATAATACATTCTCATTTATATATATATATATATATTACTCTCTGTTTGTAAATGAGGCCCACTGTGTCCACAAAGCCTGGAAGACTGACGGCCCCAAACTAGGCCAAACCCCGAGTCAATGGATGTTGCTCCCTACAAGGGGTTGCTCCTGTCTGTGCTCTGAGCCCCTGATTCCCAAAGCTAAGTGAAGATGAAACCCTGACAGAGGGTTTCATTCAGGGCTCTGAAAGGGAGGGTGGGGAGCGTGAAAAGAAAAGGATTTTGGCTATTTTTGGGTCAGCTCAAAGAATAACAATGGACCAGAAATAATTTTGTTGTCAACACCCATCTCAGGGCCTAATAATAATAATTACATGCTCATGTTTGTGATAAAAAAAAAAGTTGTGAGCACACTGGCCTTTCTCAGGTTAAAAATTTCAACAAATATGATTTATATTTGATATGTTTATTTAAGGCTGGAGTAGTTTTAAAAGAACTGATTTAAAGTGGAAAAAAACATTGATATATTTGACTTTTACAGCAGCTGTTTTTTGTTATTAGGGACAAATGAATAAGTTTATTAAATTAACTCTTCAGGGTTGATAAAAAAACTAAAGAAAATATATTTGCTTGAAATATAAATATATATTTAAATAACAGGTCTTTTTTGTACTTTTTTTAATAGAAAGCTAAATAACTGCAGTTTCAGAAACAAGTCATGGAAACCTGGGGTCAGTCAGACAGTTTGATCCATGAGGGGAGGCTCACTGTCCCACACTCTGAAAAGCCCTGCCTTACAGTAATAGTTAGAATCTTAACTTACACATCCTGATGACCTCTGATGAAGAAATAGGCACATTTTTGAAAATCCCCCCGATTTTGCTCAATCTCACATCATTTATCCAACCACATTCACATACACACACACACACACACACACACACACACACACACAAATATGCACACACACATTTATCTAAACTGAAAGCTGGAATAATGTATGAGTGCACTCTGGTCTTTAAAGATGAAACACTTTTTTCTTTCCTGATCATATTAGTGGCAGAGAAAAGCAAACCGGGCATTCGCTTTGACACCAATACTTAGTTTTCACAGATGCTCTGGAAGAAACATCTAGAAGTAGAGGTGACTTACAGCTCATTTCATTCTTGGTCAGATGGTAAATACACATTGGCAGGAGGCTATTTTGGAGGACTTGGGGAAGAGTCTTGTTACCCCCCCCAAATAACAAGAAGAAAATCCCACTCCTTGGCCTCTGTGGCAAAGGTAGAGAGGGTTCAGTCACAGCAACTAAGATCTAATGAAGAAGAGGAGGCAGGTCCAGCTGAAGAACCACACCACAGAGGTCAATCAATCAATCAATCAATAAGTCTTTATTTGTATAGGGCCTGTTCATAACAAGTGTTATCTGAAGGCACTTTACAACAGAGCAGACAGAAGACATACTCTTCATTTCATAGACACTCAAATATGCATATATAAAATACACATATACACATATACATACATCAGGAGATGTTTCCATCCAGGCAGAGACAAAGGGACTAAAAATAAGAATTTATGACAAAGATAAACTAATGGACGTCCAGATCCTAAATCTTTCCTCATCATATTTGTCCCTGCTAAATATAGATTTATTGGAGGTTTGGCCCTCGGGCTGTGGCATCTCATTTTCAAGAAAGTCCTCCTGTCTGTATAATAAATATTATTAAGTTCTGATTATTATTATATGGTTGTTCATATATTTATTAGGGTACAATAATCAACAACACAGACAAAAAAAAGAAAAGTTAAAGGTTGAACTTTTGAATGAGAATGTGAAAAAGTCCAAATTCTGAGATTAAATTCAGAATTCTGAGAAAAAAAGTAAGAATCTGAATTATGAGATTTAAGTCAGACTTTATCTCAAAATTCTGATATTATTCACAGTCATATAAAAGTTAAATCTAAAAAAATAAAAAACTTCCTGCAGTGGACTTATTCCTCCTCTGTATAATACTAATCAGGGGCCTGATGGAAATCTTTGAGGGGCCTGATGTGGCCCCCGGGCCACCAGTTGGTGTTTACTGCTCTAGAACAACTTTAATTACCCCAGGAGGGCCACGTTTAACCTTTTTCTCCTCCTGAGGGCAGCCTTGTTACAAATTGTTGGAAACTCTTAAAACGAACTCTTGAACGAACAAAAAAAGCAAAAACATCGACCAGACATAACTACGGAGCCCCTAAGGTGCCACGGAGAAAAAAGAATATAAATCATGCGCACGAGATATTAAAACGTGCGCACGTATTTGTGCGCACATTTAGCTAAAACATGCGCACGAAATAAAGTTATTTACCGCATTTTGACTTGTCCTTGTCCACTACGGCTTCCCGCAGTGATGTCAGATGTTTACAGACACACACAATGGAGAGAAGAAGTGAGCTAGTTAACTTTTACTTCCACCTCAGAATGTCATATAATGACATTCTTGCTGCTCTTGCCATGAGAGATGGAATAATCCTAAGTTGAGGAACTTTGCTGAGCATCCTAAAAGACAACAGGCTCAGCCGGCTGAAGGAGTACTCAGATTCAGTCAGTGTCCTGACCTGGGATGCACAGGGGGGACTTGTTTGCTGCTACAGAGGCGAAGTTGTAGCTAACTTCGGGGCTAACTCCCTCCACCTTATTCAGCGGGTGGCAGCAAGACACGAGCTTTGCTTGAGTCTTGAAAGTTGTGCAGCTTTTATTGAAGGTACTGATAAATAGCCTAAGGGACTGTACATACCCTGCACTCCTACATTCACAGACACAGCTAACGTTGGCTGGTTACTGGGATGCTTCAACCGAGCCCGGCTGTCTTCTTCTTCTTCTTCTTCTTCTTCTTCTTCTTCTTGGTTTTTACCGGCAGGTGACCACAATATTATAGGGCATTACCCCCATCTACTGATGAGCCCGGCTGTCTGTTGCCGCTTGCCTGTATAATTAAATCAAGCGCACGTTTTATCTTAAACATGTGCACGTTTTAATATATCGTGCGCAGGTTTTACTATCTCGTGCACACGATTTTTTTTTTTTTTTCTCCGTGGCACCTTAGGGGCTCCGTACATAACAGCATGAGCACTGACAGGTGAGTAACAGATGACCTCCTCATCAGGGAACAGATTTATTTACATCCATTATCTACACTACCACTCCCCTCTGGTGTGGGTGTTTTCTTCTCCAGGAATCTTTACATCTGGATGATCATATTTTAACAACTGTTGGAAGCAGTAACTGTAATTGAAACTGAAACTGGATTAATGTCCCAGTCCTAATAAATGCACAGATATGTGTATATAAGCAGTATGTATGTAGAGGCTATGGAAAGACAAAGTTTGATACAATAAATGTCATTCAAATGTTTCCTGAGCTACTAAAATAAAATATTTTTTATGTGATGGTTAAAGACGATATTATGTGACAAACAGCTCAAACCTGTGGCTGCTTGATGGACTTTAAGTCCAGTATTAACTTCATATTCTTCACTGGCTCATCGTCAGCTGCTGACTTCACACTCATTAAACTGGGTTCATGTCTGTGGACAATAAAGTTACACTGAGGTGATGAATTAATGCATGGACTTGATGTCTGTGTTTAACTGGTGAATCGGTGAAGTCTGACAGAGGCAGAAGATTCTCCAACATTTTCATCATCCTCTGTGCCGTCATCTCCGTCACACTCCTGTCAGATATAAAACATCCGAGTCAGCATGTGAGGAAGACTGTGGTTCTTCATCTGAACACATCAGTTCACTTCAGGCTGGATCTGTAACTCACTGTGTTTCCAGCAGATGATCCCCGGCTCCCTGAAAATCAGACACATAAAGACTTCAGCTCCTGCTGAACAGATGATGGTCAAACGTTTGAATAAATGTTGGTTTGATTTTCTCACCTTGAGCTCTGAAGAGGAGAACAGTGATCACAGTCATCACGAGGACTTCAAACACATGCAGAGCCAACATGAAGAAGTCCAGAGGCTGAGCTGAACGATCTGTCAAACAGAGAAAGAGAGACACTGTTAAAATAGCATATGAAGCTCAATTTTATTGTCACTGTTAAAAATACAGTTTGTACATGATAAAGGTGTCTCTAAAAAGAATTACGTTCAGTTATTTCTACATATTGGCCACGATAAGTTCTGAAACATCAGCATATCCAATATCAGCAACAATCCAATATCATGCATCCCTAGTTTCAGTAAATTGAATCTACAGGTGTCACTGCAGGATCCTTAACTTTTACTCTGAGCTCTAATCCTGGAAGTGACACTTATAGAGTCAATCATCCCTCCCATCCCCCATTAGAGGACATGTACCAACAACTCTGCAGTCTGACCTCTGGATTTAGCTGAATGCTGTCTGGTTAGAGAACAAAAGTATTATCTGTTAAGAAGGTTAACTGTTAGCTCTGTCCAAACACAGCATCTTTATTTTAGCTCATTGTCCCTTTAATATACTGCAGACAAATTCAGCAATGTTTACACTTTGTCGTGTTAATATAGAATTAACTATTAACTAGTTAAAAAGACCCTCTGCATGGAGGTGTTGGTCAAAAGTCACTGTTAAGTGTTACAAAGTGTTGATTTTTAACTCAGAGAGAATCAAAAATCACACTTGATGAGAGTTAAAGTACTGACTCTCTATAAAGAGAGAAAAACAACACTTTGTGGTGTGGACCCCTGAAGAAGTGTTAATAACTCTGGTAGTGTTAGTTTATCAAAGAAATATGGATATATGCAGGGCCGCCCATAAAGGGGGATAAAGGGGAAAGACTTCTGGGGCCCCTGAGGGGGGCCCATGGAGGTCAGTAATGACATGGTCCAATCTATTTGACAGTGACAATCAAAACACATTTTTAACTTAAACAGACCACATTACTGAATCAATAAAAGTAAATTATCCAATGACTCCAATTACTGTTGAATATAAAGACTTAGACAGTTTGAAACATCCCCAATTCCACTTCAGTGGTGTGAGTCTGTCTGATTTTTTCTTGGTTTGATTTTGTTAACAATGTTGTGGGCTGTCCCACTGAACTTGACTGTCCTCCCATTTATTCTGGACTGATTCTAACAATGCCAGGACCCGAACATAAACCCAGATGCCAGGAAAGAAAAAAAGAGGAGAAAGAGTGAACTGGTGAGAACTTTTGAGCCAAACAAAAACCTCCTGAAGCATTTTTTCAGTCAGCTTCAACAGCTGATCTGAGCGACACACAGGAGCCAAATGAAGTCAGGACAGCAGCACAAATGCTGCAGAGGAGAAGCAGCAGAGGCAGTGAGCACAAGTGGAAGTACATCCACAACAATGTCTGCTACAGAGCAGGAGGACAGAGGGGAGCTTATCGCTGAAGGACGTGAGTTCATCTGAATCAGTCTCATAAAATGAGGGGCCCATTCTTCATCCATGTCAGGGGCCCAGCCATCTCTCTTAGTGGGCCTGTATGTATATAAATAAGTGTTTGATAAACGTTGACTCACTGTTGGTCAGTTTGGTTGGAGCTTCATGGGTTGTAGCTGTTCTGATGATTTCTGCTGTTGTCACTCTTTCAGCTGTCGTTGGCTCGGTTGTTGCTGCTCCTGTTTTCTCACCAAACACAGATGAACATGAGTGATTAAACCCTTAATGAAGAAATACACATACTCCATGTTTAGACTTTAAATTTGTAGAAGAATAAAAGTTTGCTGTCCTTAAATCCAACTCAAAGAGAAATGGAGTGTAAGGTCCTAATAATTCACTGTTGGACCACATTTGAATGAACAAAAGCTGAGGGATTGCAAATCACATGGATTAAAGCAAAAACAAAACTTTTGACTGAATTTTTTTTCAGGCCAAATCATATTACCCTGTTCATTTATGTGCTATACACACTTTGACAGTGGTTCCTTTTTTTGCCACACAGTTGCTTCCCATAAGTTTTCATGTAAAAGGAGTACAGTGTGTACATGACATTAGCCCAACAGACCTTCTGTTTTCTAATACAGCATTCAAATAGAAAGAAGGTTTTATTCTAAACCATTTTAATGCTCTAGACCATTATTAAAAGAAGAGTGTGATGTTGAACCAATTTCTATTGTCAGTTTGCTCTTATGTAATTTCAATGTTTTCAATCTATTCAATAAAAATGATTCTTTGGGGAGGGGTGGTGCTTTTCACGGCAGGGCTGGTGTTAGACCCTGCTATGAAAAGCACCACCCTATAATTTGTTTTCTGTTGCCCCCAGCATCAAGAGTATTTAAGGGAGACAACATGTCCTTTAATGGTGAGAACCACATAGAGGCCATGATGTGTCTTATCAGTCTAAAGGCATATTGACCACATTACATTTTCCTTTAAGGTGGTATTCTGGATCAGAAGGCTATTGTTTCGACCTACATGAGTAGCTTATATAGGCTACAAGTTAATCCAATTAAAAGAGCATACTTTTGAACCTGGATATTGCAGTGAAAGCAGGATTTAGCCGTGGTAAATGCAGGTCAAATACATTAAACGTGCTAAAAAAAAATTAATTTAATTGATTTTGTAATTATGGCTGGGGTATATTTTCACAGAATATACCGAAAGGTTCAGGTTCAGTTACTGTGCAGAAGTTTGGGCTAATAACTACACCACAACTTTACATCCACTATTCATTCTGCAAAAGAAAACAATACGGATCATTCACAGGGTGTGATACAGGGACCACACAAACCCTTTATTCATACAGTCAAAAGTTATTAAAATTTAAAGACCTTGTAGAATTTCAGACAATTCAAATCCTATATAAAGTGAAAACCAACTATTACCTCTAAATATCCAAACATTATTCACAGAAAGGGAAGGGGCACACAATTTAAGGGGCAAATCTAATTTTAAAGTCACAATGGTGCGTACAAAAACGAACAGTTTTTGTATTTCTGTCTGTGGTGTGAAACTGTGGAGTAGGCTGAATGTGGAGCTTAAGGAATGTCCAAACATCAATCAATTCAAGAAAAGGTACAAAGAACTTATTTTTACAAGATACGGGGAGAAATAAGGTGTGGTTTTCACCAGGTGTTTAGTATTTATTTGTTTTGTTATTTATTAATTTTTGTCTGTTTGACGTTTTGTTTGTGGTATGTATGTGTGTATGTATGTACGTACGTATGTGTGTATGTATGTGTGTATGTATATGTATGTATATATACATACATACTTATTCATAAGGCATATGGTTGTTGATGACTTAAATTCATATCAAAAAGGACGTGGAATAATTGAGTTTTGATACCTAATGGAGAAGGGGTGGGATTAAATAAGTTTGTGCTTCTTCCCACTCCTTTTTGAGCATGTGGGTGAAATCAACTGGTGTTATTTTCTAGTGAGGGGACCTTTAATTACTTTTGTATTGGTATTTTGCTACATTTGTATAAATGTACGTAATATATGACATTTATGTCTTGCATGTTCGAAATAAACTACTACTACTAAAGGTGTTGGTTTGCATTCGCTATTATCCGATTCTGTGTTGAGAAGAACATGTTATTTACACTCTTTAGAGGAGCTTTAAATACTGTAAGCAACTGATGTTTTTCTCTTGTATCTCCCTCTCAAATAATTAAATCATAAAATAGTATTCTCCCCTGCATTTGTCTGCGATACTAAGGCCAATCGCTTCACTTTCCCAACAGCTGAGTTGTGACTGTGCGCTCCCACAAGGGCGTGCAATTCACGGCGGTGTGCTTTCTTCAGCACAACACCTGTATGCTTAGTTTTTATCGCCCTAGCTAGCTGTACCGGGCTACTCTTCTTCGTGGGAAAACAAAAATTAATGTCCAATCAGGAGGAGATACGCAAAAGTAACGTAGCGTTACCCCTACCTTTAACATTAACTTTAACCTAACGCACCAGATGGACATTTCCATATATCCTCCACTGAAATAGGACATGCAGGATTTCATGAATCAGGCAGGTCTGTCTGCTCTGCAAGGCTACATTAACTTACAGGTAATGTTAATGAGCACTGAACAGACACTTGCCAAAGAAGCCGCTGTCAGTGAACCGTATCCATCATTTATCCATTTTGAGTTAGTAATATATATCGATACATAACGTCAGACCAACCAGACAAACTTTAACAAGCATCACTGTCAGCAAGACTTCTGACCCACCCTGCTTTACTTCTGATTGGCAAATACTATGGCTCTGGCTAGCTTTATTGGTTAACAGCAGCCTCAGTTAAAAGTCTAATGATTAGATTGGATAGCCTAAACAAAACCACAACAAAAACATGTGTAGCCTTTTTTTATTATTATTTTTATTTTCCATCTCATTTTTCTCATTGATGGAAATCCCTCTTAGCAACAGAGAACTTTTTTCCATGAAATCAGTTTTTACCACATCCAGGGGAACAGATTTTTTGAACTGGGAGGACCAAGCTGTCAGCAAATGATTACAACCCAGTAAGTTATTTTTGTGTAATTTACTTCTCTTGGTGAATATGACACACATCAAGGAGCAGCTACCAGTTCGTCTTTAGGACCCTGGGGAGTGAGAGTTTGCCTTATGCTGCGTTCAATTAGAAGTCATAACTTGGAGCTCTGATCAACGTAAAACCAAAGTGAGTGCTCCCAGCCTGACAGATGCACAACAAAACATTTAACCACTGTTTACATAAGAAGCAGATAGCATGAATTCTATGTCAGGCTGGTGAGATTAATTCAACCTTCCAAGTTTGAGATCTGACATCACGGGGGTTTCCAATTAAAATTCTAACTTGGAGCCTGGAAACTGCAACATTTGTTTACAACTGGAACGCACCATTAGTTGAAACACACAAATGCTGGGCTCTCAATGCACTCTGCCAAGAACACGGTAAAGCCTGGTCATTACCCACGATGTTTGTCTCCTTATGCTAGGAAAGTAGGGGGGACAGATTGATGTCACTATGAATCTGAGGGGGACATATCCCCCCTCATCACTCGTGCATCTGCAGGCATGACCACATCGGTTCCACCGCTGGTGTTTGCTCCCTCCATTGCTGTTCTTCTTTGAATGGAAAGTAGCGGCCGGAAGCACTGTTGGCTCCTGGGCCGTGTAGTTCTTTTGACGTAAGTTACAGTGAAGGCTTATAGAAAGAAAATTACAAAATGTCGGTACCTGTCCCACGTGGTTTTGTTTGTTTTGTTTTCTTGGTTGTATTGGTTGGTTCCCACTTCCACCTGCTCCCACCAACTTTTTATCCTGTACCGTCCCAATCACGTGATTAATCGTAAAGTTGACTCCCATCCTGCGGTATTCCTGTGACCCGTGGAATTCTCGAGAAAAATGTCAGCCTCTACCACAAGTCAAGAACAAGCAAGTTCCTTTGATCAAGACAGAGACTTGCTCATGCAGGCCGTCACTGTTGGCAAGGATTGTCCAGCAGGAACGCTGCACGTTTTTGCCACCAACAAACAGGTGGACAGTCACAATGCGGCAACCGTTGCCAACCAGCTCACGGACGTCGTTGATCTTGAAGCCGCCGACTACAAGAAAGACGTTGCGACGGGCAAGAAGGTGCTCGTGACCTACAAGGTCAAGGGCACCAAGAGAGATTTGCCTGACAGCATTCTGGCTGCTCAGGGAGCACGCGTTATTCTGATCAGGAATCTCGACATGGAGGATGGTCTTATCAATGGAACCTTCACAACCATCTCTAACATTGTGACTGACGATCATGAACCAAACAGAGTCAAGCTATTTGGCCTTGACAACTTAGTTTATATCCAGAGATGAGGAGAGCATCGGCCGCAAGGGTGGAGTTGTGAGACGTCAGTTCCCCCTCAAGCTGGCCGTGTACGGCCCACAAAGTGCAGGGTATAACTGTTATGCTGGCTGTTGTGAGCCTGAAAAGTGTGTTTCATGGCGTACGTGGCGCTCAGCCGCACTACTTCCCTCGCAGGTCTGACCGTCACAGACTTTTAGAGAACAAGACTACGCCTACACGGATATCATGACAGCTCTAGAACACATGCGCAGCACGAGTTTTCAGAGTGCCACTCCACTGCTGCACCACCTGAAGTGGACTGAGCAACCAGACACCACTGTGACACGCAAGGGCTTCCATCACACATGGTGGACCTGAGGGTGCATCACGAGCTCAGGTTGGCAGATGTGTTGTGTCTCACCGAGACGCATCTGTCAGGGTCACTTGTACCCCCGTCCTTCGACCTGGAGGGATATACCATGTTTGAACGCAGCAGACGGGCGTCTTATGGCACATGTGCAGACAAAGCCGGTGGTGGAGTGCCGTGTAGTGCAAGAGCACTCTGACGGCAGAGGTTTCCAGGTGCATGCAATTTGTCACAGACCCGGACTGTCTGGTGGTCAAAGTTGAGGCACCAGTCAAAGTGCTTATAGCCCAGATTGCGGTTTGCAAAACTTTTTGCCAAACCTGAACACCCTCTTGGACACATTGGAACTCATGGATCACCAACCCTGATGTGGTTTTTGGTGATTTCAATGAAGACCTCCTTTGAAGAGGCAAAAAAGGTACCAGAGATGCACTCCTGTCCAGAGACTACAGGCAATTGATCATTGAGTCTACCACAGACAAGAACACTCTAACTGATCACATATAAATTGCCCAACCTGTTCAATGTGTTTAGTCAGGTGTTCTCCAAACATACTACAGCTATCACAATTTTAACAATTGCATTTTGACTGACTAAAGCCTTACCAGATAACACTGATCAGTACTTGAGTCACTTGTTCTCATGTGACATAAGTTATGTGTGGCACCTGTTTCAGTAGTCCTGTCACATGTTTTCATGTGACAGCACATTTTGGCAACTGTGTCATTAGTCCTGTCACATGTTTTCATGTGACAACGCATTGTGAAACCTTTTTATTACTCCTGTCATATTTTCACTAGCAGCACGTTTCGCTGCCTTCTTTATTAGTCCTGTCACATGTTTTTATGTGACAGTGTTTCGGTGCCTTTTTCATTAGTCCTGTCACATGTTTTCACGTGACAGCACATTGTGGCACCTGCGTCAAGTCATGTCACATGTTTTAATGTGACAGCATGTTTTGGCACCTTTTTTATTAGTCCTGTCCCATATTTTCATGCAACAGTGTGTTTAGTCACCTTTTTCATTCACATTTTACATGTTAAAGATTAGATGTTACATTAATCCATATGAATATGCCAAACTTCTATGATCTCTTTGCTTTAGAATTTTGGACTCGTCTTCTGGTACTCAAGTGGGCGGCAGATGTTGCAGTGTCGGCTGATGGCCTGTATAGATCCGGTAACGGCTGCAGCTCCACTTCTGTTTGACTGATTCAGTAAGACATGTCTGAGGTAAAAACATTAAAAAAATTGCAACAGTTTCACACTTGTGTTTTCACTGACCTTAGTGTCTATTGAAATGGGTTTAACACAAGTTAACAAATGCCTGTGTTTTACCTCAGTAAAATGACCCCAACTTTGCTCTTCAACATGAGCCTTCAACCATAAAAAGGCTCAGCTGGGTGATTCACCAAAGTTTTTTTTTTTTTTTTTGCTTTTTTTTCCCGACTGAAGTCCTGATCTACCAAAGGTTTTCGTGTATAAAAACACGTGCAAACTTGATACCATGTGCAAAGCTGATCTACTAAGCGGGTGCACCGAGGATTGCGTCTGTCAAATAAGCAAAATTGCACATGCAATCCATTTAGCATTTTTGCCCTCATGAATATGCAGAATATATGCAGGTTATCAGAACATTCAAATACTGGGAGGAGATACAAATGTAATTATTTAGCACCCGCAATGAGATTTTTCAAACCAGAAACTGATTGTGGTCAGTGTTTTTGTGTCTATTTTTAACACGTTTGCATGGTAGGTGCAAAACAGACACAGTGTTACGCACAAATGGCCACTGTCATTGTGGAGAGAAGGAGGCATACGTAGGTGCAATGACACATGACAGAGAGGGAATCTTCCGTGTGTGTGTCAACATATTTAGACTGTCAGAAACAGGGGTCGCATTAATCTAATATTTTCTGTCATTGCCTGAATTTTTTGATGAATGACGGAAAGATTTGGAGGCTGTCGGTAGTTATCATGGACTGGAAAAAGGGGGGTGATCCAATCTGTCATCATACTCATGCAGACGTGTAAAGTAAACCCTCTCTGTATTGCACTCTTAATACATTGTAGAGAAGGTCATTTAACCTATGTAAAAAAGATCCCCTTCATAGCCAGAATCAATCCGTTTGTCATCAGAGCTATCATCACTCTCCACGCTGACAGCGGGTTTAGGAGCTGTTAATGCTTCAGGTCAGTGTGTGTAAATATGTATATATATATATATATATATATATATATATATATATATACAGAGAGAGAGAGAGAGAGACGTATATATGCAGTGAAAAAGTTCTGCTACTATGATACTATGACAAGTGATGGTGATACTTTCTTCATTACTTTTGAAGTGGATTTGCTTTTCCTGAACATGGTTGATGCAGGTGTGCATTTTTTTCACTACTAAATTTTCTGGAAGTGATGATACAGCCTTGGAAATGTCAAAAAGTAACAGCAGTGTTTCTACGGATTTTTTGTTTTTATGCTAGGTCAGAATTAAAAGGAAAGAAAAAAAACTTTTTTTCTGATGATGGGACATTTTTGTCCCCTTCTAAAAGGCCCTAAATATCATATGTTGGAGTTTCCACTTTTTTTCTCCATAAATCTTTTAACCTACTTCACTAATGATCATAACTATTACAGTTTTCAATGATTATTACAATTTTAACCCTTTAATGCCAGTGTATGTTATTATACCACCAATTTCTGTCAAAAAAAGACAAATTGAAGTAAGTGCAATACATTGAATGCCAGATAGAATTTTCTCGATGGAATTATTACAGTGCAAGATATGTCAATGATTAGTAACAACACTGGTTTTTATGGATTTGTATTTTTTCTGCTACGTCAGATTAAAAAAATCATTAATTTTTGACAAGGGGACATTTTTTTCCCTTCAAAAATGCTCTTCAAAAAAGACATGTTGAGGATAGTTTGCACTTTTTTCTTAATTAATCTCTTAATCATAACTATCAAGTGTTCAATCTTTTTTCACATCTTAACTCTTAAAGTGCCAGAGTATGTGAGGACCATCCAGGTACGTCCAGAAGACAGCTGAAGCTCAGGTGCCAGGTGATGGGCATCAGCTACTCAGGCCACACATGACTAAAAGACATGATTAACCCTTAAGGCGCCAGAGTTTTTTCAAGAAAATATTCAATTTTGATATCAAGATTTGAAAAGGCTGTAGTTTTGAAAGTGGTTAGAGATAAAGGCAGACTGTCAATGAGAAAAATATTCAGTATGCCCCAAAATTTGGAATAAAAGGAAATTCACTCATCTAATTTGCATATTATGACGTCATCAAGTGGTGGCCATACTGGAAAATATTTAATTTTGATATCAAAATTTCAAAAGGTTGTAGTTTGAAAGTAGTTAGAAATAATGTCAGATTGTAATTGAGAAAAATATTCAGTATGACAATATTTGGGATGTGAGTAAATTCACAAATCTAATTTGCATTTTCTGATATTATCAAGTGGTGGCCATACATAATTGAAGATATTCAATTTTGATGTCAAGATTTCAAAAGGTTTTAGTTTGAAAGTGGTAATAGATAAAGGCAACTGAGAAAAAAAATCTTCAGTATGACAATATTTGGGACTGGAGTAAATTCACAAATTTAATTTGCACATTCTGACATCATCACAAGCGGTGGCCAGATTCCAAAATATCCACTTTTGATATCAAGATTTCAAAAGGTTGTAGTTTGAAAGTGTTTCTTTTGGTTGTTTTTTGTTTTTTTGTTTTTTCGTTTTTTTTGTTTGTTTTTTTTTGTTTTTTTGTAAGAACAAACAATACAGACAAGGACTAAGACATGTAACAAGACAGGTTATATAACATACAGCTAGACAAGATTCACAGATGTTTATTGATCAAGATGGCATTGCTTGTAGTGCTTCAGTGTGTGGTACCTTTCATTGCATGGCACAGCACACAGACCTACTCCACACTGACTGCACCTGAACTGTGTCTGGCAACGGTCTTTAGGGCGGGTGCAATCTGAACACACAACACAATCTGGACGTTCGTCTGTGTTACACAGCCAGTGTCGTTCAGAAAGCCTCTGTGGCATTTCTCCCTGCTGCATGGAAGGCCTTCCTCCTTTTCTGCCTTCCTTCTTGGAGTAGCCCTCAAGCAAAGATGTTATAATGTCCTGAATGAAAGCCTTTAGTGGTTTGTGTGGACCAGGACTACACCTGGTGTAAATCATGTGGGCATTGACCACACTGACACTCAGAACTGCATTGAAAATGCGGTTGTACCATTTTCTCCATCTGTGAGGAAAGAGGTACGTTTTCATTCGTTGATCAGCTGTATCCACTCCTCCCATGAAGGAGTTGTAACTGTCAACGCACACTGGTTTCTCTATTTGACGAAACCCAGTCACGTTTTCCTTGGTGCAGATACGTTTCTGAGTGCATGTGTTGCCATGAATGGTGGACAGCAGAGTGAGACGTTTCGTGTCATGCCAAGCACAAGCCAGCAGTTTATCATGCCGCATGAACACTGGATCATCTCCCCTTCTCAGAGGCAACTGGACTGGTGTCAGGCCCCTTGGCATCCCTCTCCTGTTGCAGTTCACTGTCCCACACATTCCGGTGTCCTGAGCTGCTAACTCACGAGCTAAGGCTGGTGATGTATAATAGCTGTCCATAAACACCTCATGTCCTTTCCCTGTGTGTGGGGCCAGCAGCTGACGAACAATATGATGTGTTGCACCTAAATTATCATCATCACCTGCATTTTTTCCAGTGTAGATGGACCACTGTAAAACATAGCCTGAGCTGGCCTCATTCAAGACAAATGCTTTATAGCCACATTTGTCAGGTTTTTTGGGGTTGTAAAACTTCAAGGTTGACCTTCCCTTGAATGCAATGGTCATTTCATCCAAGGAAAGTTCCTTTTGTGGACCATAGACAGCTGAAAAACGAGGAATAATCAAATCAATTATGGGACGCACCTTAAACAGTCTATCATATCAGATCCCTGTCTCCACAATACCCAACAGGCTCATCAAAATGTCTGATCCACCGGTGGTACTCTTCCTCATCCCTCAAGTAAACCCAGCCATCATCATCATTGTAATTTACGGGGCGAGCTTGAACGCCTCTGCTGCCGCCACCGCTATTGGCGGTGCGTTTTCTCCCTCGGCTTCTCCCTCGTCTGCCGGGAGCGCCGCGGGTTATTTCATTCCCGCCACCACCATCATCTTTCAAGGTGTTTCGAGCTCCCCTGCTTCCCAGACCACATCCCCTCCTCGGCACCCGCCGATTACTTCCAGCCCGGCCACAGAGAGGCAAAGCATCAGCCTCAGTATGTGCTGCTTGGGGACTGTCATGACCCGCTGCCGCTGTGCGCATACGCGCCGCCAGCTTCGTCCTCACGGGACAATTGTACATCATCCTCAAAGGGTAAATACTCCTCTTCAGAGTCAGAGTCAGTCAGTACTTGACAAAGTACTTCGTCCACTGTGAACAGACCTCTCGGCAATGTGAGTTCTCTAACTTGCTCACTATTTCTGTGTGTCTCTCTCTGCTCCGCTCTACAACTACGACAGCTACTCCCGCGCTCTCCTCGATCTGGTGTGTGTGCTTCAAAACAAAAATACAACAAAACTTTGAATAGAAACACGCCCACAAATGCTGCTCGGATTAAAGTTACACATGTCCGCCAGCTCCTGGTGAAAACTGGTAACAATATTCAGCATTGTATTTGCAGCTTTGGCCTGTTTTATTTAGCAATGTTGTTTGTCGCAATTTTGCGACTTTGGCGCCTAAAGGGTTAAAGTCTCCTGTCATCTCTACAGTGTTTCTCAAGCATTTTATCGTGTTATTGTCCAGCTACATGCTGCTTCAGCCTGGACTTGGACGTGACCTTGTAATGACAAGCTGGACCTACTGTCAGAAATGACTTTGCAATGGAACCGGCATGCCCCTCCACCCTAGTCCCTCTCACGATTTTGGAAGTTTTCTATTTAGGGGCTTGGGGCTATAGGCACGAGCACCTATTGTTCTTCCATGCATTTCTTTTTTTTTCTTCATCTTCAGGACAAAATTTTGTCCCGCTTCTCCCCCTAGGGCTTTGCAAAAACCTCAACAGATAATTTATCAATTAGTGCGGCTTGTTCCCAATTGGTGTGATAAGACTTTTCTAAGACATTTGCAATTTTTGTCAAGCTATTTGCAAAAAAGGAAAAACCCCATAGGAAATGAATGGAGAAAGGGAGTCTGAAAACACAAACTAGACAATTTCCAATGTGCGGCATCTCTGATGGTGTATGGGGTGTGGCCTAGCTGTAATGTGAGTTGAGTGGTCAGCTGGGGCAGAGGAGTTGCCAGTGAAAATTTCAAGTCTGGAGCTCAAGCTATGGCTGAGATATGGCCCAAAACGAATGTGCGGCATCTGTGACGACAAAATTTCGAGTCTCTGGCTCTTTATCTTGCGGAGTAATGAATCCAGAAATAATTGAAATATGACGAAAATCTACATTTTTTGATCTGCCCCAAAATGAAGGGAGGTGTTGCTATGGCAGTCTGTGATCGACACACTAATACCGCTTTCACACTAAAATCCGCGGGTCAACACTGGTTTTTTCAATGCTGGTTAACCCACGAGTCATTCCTTTACCACTGCCAGCAGACCCGGGTCTATTCAGCAGCCGACGAGCTGCGTGGCTGTTTTTTTCCCTCTGGCACATCAAGCTGATGTCATCACGTTGATGATGTCATCGGTGCAACAAAACACCATTTTATAAACAATGGGAAAGAGCATGGACGCTGTGGACATGGTTTTCTGTACTTTGTACTTTTGTCCCTCTTTAAAAATGTACAAACTCAGCGCTGATGATACGAAGGCAGATGGAATTTGTTGCAGAGATGGCAAAGAGTCACTTAAGTTACAGACAGAGGGGACGGGCGTGATGTTATGCCGTGAGCACTTAACGCCGACATCATCCGTAACTTAGCAGCTTGACCCGGGTGTGATGTTCTCACTGAAGCCGGTCGGAGACGAGCCAATAAAAACCCATGTCGCTTGCAGGCTAAGATGACCCGGGTCGAAATGCCGATTAGACCCTTTCAAACTGCAGACAGGAGCCGATTGTTGGAGGATTCATATCTATCCATCTATCCATCTATCTTTATATATATATATATATATATATATATATATATATGTTCAAGAGTCGCTGAACAGCCGAAGCCCCCCGGACCAGCGGACTTTGTCCTGAAGACGAACCTTGAAGCAGTCACTCAGTGCAGACGCTATCATATTTCTGTCCTTGCAGCCCTCATTCTCCTGCCACACATACAGATGGACATCGTCTTTTGGCTGGTTGCTGTTCTGTCCAGGGTGCACAACCACACTAAACAGGTACAGGTACATCTGTCTTGAGAAATAGACCTTTCCTACTGGGTTTTTTGGAAGGACCATGTTTTGCATCATATTAAAACAGAGGGTAACATGACATTCAACAACCCTGCCTAACATGTCATAAAACACACACGCTCTGCGACGATGCAAGATGAATAATGCAGATTCTGTCCTCTTCTCTGTCTCCGTAAGGTTTGGATCTGTCATCCTGATCTTGTACTTGGCATATTCAGAGTACGGATCTGTAGCTGGGTGACCAAAGCCAAGATTGAAATCTTTGGAGAAGACAGAGTAATAGAGGGAGCAGCTGAACTGAGCATGTTCCTGAGCCTCAAAGAGCTCGTACATGTTGTCCACATTCAGGTTACTGGGGAGGTACTGGTGCTCCTCTCCACCCATAATGGCTGACCCTGCAGGTGAAAGACTGGACGTGCATAACAATGAGTTGCCTTCTCTTTGCCTGCTTCTCACTGTGCCGTGCACCACCTCTTCTGTCTGGGCGAGCCTCACAGCAGTCTCAGTGCAATACTTGGCCACTCTGGACACATGGTCTTTGCTGATGCCTGTGAAACTAAATTACTGAACTAAATTATTAATAGAATTGCACAAGTTTTCTCCTTAGCAGGGGTTAGGAACCTCTTTTTTTTCCACATCTCTCGCCCTCATTGTCTTTCCCCCCACTGTCTGTCCCCCACCCTCACTATCCATCTCTCTCTCTCTCTCTCTCTTTCTCCTCCTCTCTCTCTCCCCTCTCTCTCTTTCTCTCCCTGTCTCTCTCTTTCCCTCCCTATATATACCTCTATATTTTTCTCTCCCTATCCTTCTCTCTCTCTCTATTCATGTCTCTATCTATACCTCTCTCTTCCCTCTCTCCATCCCTCTCCTTCTAATTAAAGTTTTTTTCTAAAGTTTTGAGTTTTTGTGTCGTTGCTGTGAAGAGACTGTGAAACAGTGATCTGGTTTCTCCTGCTATTGTAAATAAAGGTACCTTTTATAATAAATTTTTAAAAAAAAACCTCTCCCCCCTCTATCCCTCTCTCTGTGTATACCTCTGTCCTTCTATCTCTCTACCCCCCCCCCCCCCCCACATACCACAAGGTAGAAAACTGAAGTAGAGTATTAATCTAGCCAATTCTGAAACAAAAGTTGAACTCACCAAACACTTTAATGAAGGTCACCTTGCAAACCAGGACCTTCTCTGGGTGACTGCTACACTAAAGACGGTACTTCATGGATACACTCCGGTCCTTTTGTTTGTATACATCCTCGACTTTCGGACTCTTCCTTTTAGCTTGTGTGATGTCCATGAGATGAATTATGCCCCGGTCCTGGTCAACTTTGTTTGGTGTTTTATAAAAGTGATTGAAATTCATTATCAGATCGTCTGGCAACAGCTTCTCAGCTTGACAGAAACCCTCCACAGTGGCTTTGTGCCTCCCGAGTGACGAAACTTTTTTTGTTGTTGTTGTTTGTGGTTTTCTTTGTCCAATCTGCATTTTCTACCCCCCAGTGTAGGTCTCACCGGCTCATCAAGACCATCAAAAGTGTTTCTACTGTTTAAATAATTCATTTTGAAGACGTAATGTTTACAAACAAACCCTGCTTCAGAACACCGCTGTGTTGGACTGCATAGAGCTCTCACCGAATTCTGAGTGGTTGAGAGGATATAACGCATTTAGGCCTGAAACAGGTTTGGCGCTTATTGCTGTTTGGAGAAGAACTGCATCTTACAGTACATTTAAACGAGGAAATTAAGTGAATTGGCATGAAACGTTGACAGAGCAGTGAATAGATTCAGTACACAGCAAAATGGCATGACAAACTCCTTTTTTTATTTTTAATTTGGCGTTTACCACATTTTGGAATAGAGCTCTTCATGTTTAAATATATATATATATATAGACACAGGAGAAGGGCGGAGGGAGAGACACTCAGAGAGAGGTTGCTACACACACAGATGAAAGAAAAGGAAATGTGTATTTATACACATGAGTATATCTATCTAAATTACATAAGTACATATATCCATACATACACATACACACACACACACACATATATATATATATATATATATATATATATGTGTGTGTGTGTGTGTGTGTGTGTGTGTGTATGTATGGATATATGTAATTATGTAATTTAGATAGATATACTCATGTGTATAAATACACATTTCCTTTTCTTTCATCTGTGTGTGTAGCAACCTCTCTCTAAGTGTCTCTCCCTCCACCCTTCTCCTGTGTCTGCTGCTCCCTCCTCCCTTTGTGGAGGCGTGTCTGCTCTATGCTGATCACACCTGCTCCTCATCGACTCATCAGCTCACCTAGTTCAGCTCCTCATGGACTCTTCACCAGCGCCAGCTGATTCCAGCTCATGTGGTGTTGTGGTCAACTCATGTTCTGTAGCTTTTCTTCTAGTGTTCTTTGGATTGTGCTTTTGTGGAGACTGGTCCTGTGCTCCCATACTTACCTGGTTTTTGTGCTCCTCTTTTTCAGTGTCTCCACGGGCTCTCATTACTGCCACGCTCATCATTCACTCTTCTGCACTCACTGGACTCTGCATTCCCCTTCACCTGCAGCTCTCACTCCTCCCTGGGTCCCCGTCCATTCTCCCAGCCCCACTCCTCACTCCACCCCTCTTTAGCTCCTTCCCTTAAAGAAAACTTGGATTGTTACCTTGACACTCTCGTGTTTTGCTTTTGGGTCCAAACTAAAACTTGTGGTAACCTTTTCACATCAGTGTGGTGATTGTTGGTGTATTCCAGTTGAGTTTGGTCACGTGTGTACATGTCTTTATTTAAAATGGCCACTCTCTAACCATTTTGTCAAGTCTGAGGAGGAGCCACACGGCTCAAAACTTCACTGTTTGTGAAATAAATTTTTGAAGCATCTCCTTTTGGTGGGCGGATTTTATGTACTTTTTCATGTGTTTTTTTTTTTTTTTTGGATTAATACCCTACATAGGATGTGCATGTCAACTTAATCTTCCCCCATTTCGCTATAATCCCATGTATTTATATTTAAAGTCCATCACTGCATACCGTCCCATTAAAAAAAAAGAAAAAAAAAAAAAAACCTCAAATCTCAAATTAATGATTTACGTGACTGCATGTAATAAAGTGCATAAAGCTCTGTACTGGATGACTCAGCCTGAATGTTTGATCAGGGAATTCCACGAAATAAACAGCGTCCTTGAAACTTTTATTTATTCTTGTTTGAAGCTGATACCAAGAGCACCGGTGCAATGATGCAAAGTAAGCCTCCACCCTACCTGGACCCTTGACGCTGTTGCACAGGTTGACAGTGAGGTCGTCCACAATATTCAGCAGAAACTGGAAGTCGTTGACGTTGTACACGTGGATTTCATCTGGGTCAGAGGCGATGGACCTCAGCTCATTTTCATCTGCATGCTTCACACCTGAGAGCAAAATGCACTTAAAAAAATCACATTATAACCCAAAGGTGACCAAGTAAAGACTTATACCTGAGGAGTCACAGATAAAAAACAACAGGGATCTCTCACCAATGGCATAAAGCTCAATGCCGCTGTCCTTCAGATTCTGGGACCTCATGACGATTTCGTCCTGGGACTTTCCGTCAGTGATGAGGACGCCGATCTTCCGGGAGTCTTCTCTCATTCCTGCGCTGGGTTTGAAGTTGTTCTCCAGGATGAAGTTCAGAGCCAAACCTGTGAGAAAGAAGGATGTTGACTAAGAGTTAAGCAGCCATCTTCACAACCTGGTTGCTAAAACATGTCTGACCAATCTGAGGGCTTAAAACAACAAACATGACCTCCTCTTATCGACGAGTAACCATATGAGTCTGCACATTTTAAGCCTTTAGTGCAACATTTTCTTAGGTACTTTTCTACTCTGTTAGTCACTACTTGTAACCCTGGATTCCCTCATTGTCCACTTGTGGAGCATCGTGTCTGTAAAGCAGAAGTTTGCCAAAATGTCAGGGTGTAAAGGAGACTTAAAAAATGTAATCATTATTATCTTGATAATTAATATGAAAAAATACCTCTAAAAAGCCACCATAGTCAAAAAGAGATTATCATTAACTTAACTCCACATATCCGAGCAAGACTTTGCCTCCATGTTTTGTGAATCTAAAACAATAAATCTCCCAATAGTTGGTGCCTCCTGTTGTATTAAAACATGTTTTTACTGTAATTGTATTAAACTTAAAAGTTATTGTGACGATCCTTGTGCCTGGCTCAGTAGAGCCATTGTGCTCTTACTTACCTGTCAAGGTGTTTCCTCCTTTGTAAGGCAGGTTGTTGACAGCTCTCAGCAGGGAGTCCTTGGTCAGATGAGTGCTCAGGTCCCACTCGGTCTTTGGATCTCCGCTGTACTGAGTCAGACCTGCAAAGAACTCGCAGTGAGTGCTTAACTCACAAAACAAAATACAGGGGTACTAGGGCTGGCAGTAAAAATGTGTAATCGAACCAATGACGTGCTACTTCAACCTTTTAGGCGAGAAGTATACTGGCTGTCAACTGCAGGAATTGGGATGCACCAAAATAGCTGCACTTTCCTCCCACAGTTTTAAATATTCCCAGATGTTTGTATATGTTCCTGCACACTTTGTACATACGCTGCATTTGTTAAGAGTTGTTTTCATTTATATTCATTTTAATTTAGTTCTCTTTTTTCATATTTATTTTTATGTTTTTACTTCCCTTGTACTACAGAAAACAGCTGCTGAAGTCAGATTCCTTGTATGTGTTGCATACTTGGCAATAAAAACGATTTTGATTCTGATTCTGATTCTGATTCTGATGATGGCTACCATATATTCTCTGTGTTGGCTTAGCAAGTCACCTGACATCCAGAATGAACACGACACTGTGATGCAATGTTGGCTTTCAAATGAAAAGTGAAACATCAATAATAAAGTTAAACTTACTTTCATCTAAAGCTGCCTCAAAGTAGTTTAAATACAGACAAAAATTACCTGAAAATCTCTTTACTTAGTAAAAATACCTCAACAAAACAACATGAGGCACAACAGCCCATTTTTTGAAGATCTTTTTTTTTAATTTCTCGATGTACTTAAGCACTCATTATTCTGATTGCAGATAAAAGCAGTGGGTTGGGAAATCTTAAAGGGAACATAATATGTAAAAAACATTTTTTTTAAGGCTTTTGAACACATTTTTGGGTATTTGGCTTTCCTCCCAGCCCACAAAATGTGATAGTAGACAACAAAATCTGTACTTAGGAGGCTGCATGAATGTAAACTGATGGTATCATTTTATTTCACTTCACTTTATTAGTTGTCCCTTAAAGGGCGATTTGTTGTGCAGCAGATTATCACAGACACTCACAGTGAGACAGTACAACTCACAACACAATAATAAGACCATCTAAAACAAATACAAGATAAAACAATATACACACATCATACCAATACAACAAAGGCCAGATCAAACAGTCAGGTCCTGTCCAGTGCAAACGCAGCATAGCATCATTTAAAAAGATTTTCATAATTATCATAATCATAATCCACTGTTCATATTGCACCTTTACACCTTAAATACCATAAACCTCTTTCCAGTTAATGCCATAATACAATACAGCTTCCCAAGAAGCAGACAGACAAGGATAAAGCGCATTGCCATCAGCATCAAATCAAGGAAAAAGACTTCTTGTCTTTACTGCTTCAGTGACCGTACCAGCAAATGATGGAAAAGAAGATTATAGATTGAATAAAAGAGCAGTAAAAGAGTTTCATCAACCTGAAATTTAGCAAGCTTTCTAAGGCAGAAAAGCTTTGCTGACCTTTTTTAATCAGTGAATTGCAATTCAAGTCAGATTTGAGCTTGCACTCAATTACAGTGCCCAGGTATTTATAATGAGTTACCAGTTCCACTGGTACTCCATGAACCATGCTGCACTGAGGATCCGAGGGGATTGTCTGAAATCAGTGTAGACCTCCTTTGCTTTGGAGACATTAACTTGAAGAAAAGCCTCATCACACTACAATATAAAATCATCCCCATGCAGGCTGACAATAACAGAATTATGTACTTTATTATGGACCTGTGATCATGGCGGCTAAAACAGTCATTTGTATATAAAGTGTATAAAAAGTTAGAGAGCACACAGCCTTGAGACGATCCAGTGGAGGAGGATAATAGACGGGACAATGTTCCATTGACCCTGACTTGTTGTGATCTGTTAATGAGAAAGTCCAGAATCCAGCCCACAAGACAGGTATCAATATCAAAAAAATTTGCAAGTTTATCTGTTAAAACATGAGGCTGAATTGTGTTAAAAGCTGATGAGAAATCAACAAAAAGCAGTCTGACATGGTTCCTGTTGCCTTCCAAATGTTTATAGACAAGGTTAAGTAACCTAGCAGTAGCATCTTGTTCGCCTCCCTTTGCTCTATACACAAACTGCAGAGGATCAAGTAGGTGCTGCGCTTGTGAAATAAGTTCTGCTTTGACTAACTTCTCAAACTGTTTCATAACCATAGAGGTTAGGGCAACCAGATGAAAGTCATTCAGTGTGGGGGGGCAGTTTATTTTGCCACAGGTACTACAATGGACTTCTTCCATAGAAGTGGCACCCTCTGCTGGGCAAGAGATAAATTAAAAATGTAATTAAAAATGGGGCCGAGCTGCTCAGCACAGGTTTTTAAGAGACGGCCAGTGATAAGATCAGTACCTGGACTTTAATTTGGTTTACACCAAGAAGAAGTTGTTTGCGATCCGCCAGTCAAATAGAAGAACAGAACAGAACAAAATACTTAAAGCTAGGGTTGGTAATCAGATTTAGATACACTTTCTGTTTTACTGGTTAAAATGATCGTTATGTCCCAATGGCAATTAATGCATGATGTGTTCTTAAAATAGAGCAAAAAATAGCTGCTGTCTACAGCAGGAGTAAACCAAGGAACACCAACAAATCACAGCGATTCTGATCGAATTTAACAAACCAATCAAATCCTGTACTGCCGTTCTGCCCACCTTCTGGGTGTACATTTTGTCGCCGTGCACTGACCCTGATTCAATGCGTATAGCCGAGTTGCTAGCATGCTGGCATGACAGTTGTGAGTACTAACTAAAATGCCATGTTTGTTTTTTTTAACTTTAATATGATAATGTTTTGGTGTTATCTTACCACTGAGTGAGACATGACTTGGCGTAGTGCAAAACAAAAATGATGTGCTGAGGACCTAGTTTTCCATGACCACCAACCCTACCTTTAACTGTCACATAGCTCTATATAGCAATCAATAGTAATAGGGATGCACGATATTTAGAGGTGTCAAATTATCGTGTTAATTGCGGTTTTGCTGGTGATTGGATGATCGATCTGCTCGTCACACTCTTCCCAGACCAATCCATTTCGCGCCACAGTATAGCAGCTAGACCCTGTTGTTAGCCTTTAGCTCAAACTAAGAGTACTTCAGTCCTTGGACCATCGTCTTATCTTACATTAAATTATACTACACATATGTATCATTTGCCACTTATATGTGACATGAATCTCATCAAAGACCCACCAAGTTCTCCCAGTAAACTTCTGAGGAGAGCATATTTCGTATCATAGCGTAACCATGACTCTGACCCGGCATCGTTCGGGCAGCATTTCCATGTCTCTCTCAGTTTCCCAGCAGTGATCCCCGGTCGGGAGAAGAGCAAAAACATGATTTCTCATAAGAAAGCTTGATGTGATGTTCTTTACTCCTCTTTTAAAGGAGAAAGCGAGGGCATTTCTGCAGAACTTGCTGCATTCACGGAGACCGCTTTACACGACGCTGTTGTTTTCAAACATGCAGTCACTTCCTGCTGTCCTCAAATCCTCAGCTCCTGCCTCTGTCCCCTGATAGGGCCGTTAAAGTTGGAGAGTTTTTATACATTGGGCTTCTTGTGCTCGAGTTTTTGGGGGGTGGAGAACAATCTTTTTATCTGCCACAATAATCTAATGAATTTCAATGAAAATACCTCAAGTTGAGGGCTTTTTTCAGCCATTTTTAAGTGAGATTAAAAAAGAGATTAATTAGATTAATTAATTACAGATCATAATCAATTAATCTCGCATTTTTTTGATCATCTGTTTGATATCTGTATTGGCCAATATCAGCCTAAAGTGAAGTACCAGTATTGACTGATATTGAAATTGTTGCAGATATTTACAGCCCATAAATCGGCCCACACTTATCAGCCATATATCGGCTGGAATTTCTGTAAATTACACAAATGTACAATACTGATTCACCTTCTTATCGCTGCATGGGTACATTTAAAAATCAATGGTTCATTTTTGCAAGAGTTAAATGCTGTTTTTCTTGTTTCAAATCTGTTCCTCTCAAAAATATACTGTAATACTGAAAGAAGCAAGTCCATTTTTGTTAAGTACAGAGCTTGAGCCCTTAACCAGAAATACTAGTATCGGCATCGGTATCAGCAGTAATGAATTAAAAAATAAAGGCATATTGGATATCAGCAAAATCCAATGTCGTGCATCCCTAATAAGAATATTTTGAGCTACTATTTCAATATAATCATATTTATATAATTAATCTAAATCTATAATCTATTCTAGAACTGTCACAAAAACACACTGCAGTGAAGCTCAGTAATAGTAGGCATGAATTTAACTGAGCTTTGAATGCTCTTATGTTTTTAACCATTTAACAGGAAAACGCAGCAAAGTAAATGAGCACTACGTCAATCTAATAAGACATAACATATCTGAAAAGTGTCCTGGAAGTGTTCTGTCCTTGATTTAAAAAATATATATACAAATATATATATATTACCTATCTGAACATTATCTGGGCCAATATCGAACACGCTGACCATGCGGGCAATGAAGTTGCGGATGATTTTGAAGTTAATACGTCCGATACTCCAGGAGCCATCGACCAGCAGGATGATGTCAGCCTTGGCCGAGGTCTTGCACAGATTTTCTGCATGGAGACAATGAGGAGTGAGAGTCGCATATGGTGCACTTCAGACACCCTGAATGAGTGTCTGTTTGGCTTAAAACAAACAACATGATGGATGCTTCAGTGAAAGAGGAGAAGAAGTTAGAGGAACACATCAGGAACAAGAGGATGAGGCAGGAGAACATCAGAAACTCTCACAGTCACAGGTGGATGTTTATACATCAGAATGTTTTACACTGAATCATGTAACACAAGCAATGCACACTCAGAACAGACTATGTGACAGTCATCATTTATGGATTAACTGCTCGCTCTCTTCAAGAGTCTTTCTCCAAGTCCTCCAGCACAGTTAGTCATTTGGACTTTGGGTTGTAGGAGATAAGGAGCCCTGTGGTCTCCCCCTGGCCTTCCTGAGCGTCTCTGACACTGTGATATACAACACCGGCTGGTTCACAGTTACTGCACATTCCTGCTCCAGGTCACCTGTAGAAGAACAAAAGGCCGCTCTGCCCTTTTTTTGAGGACAGCATGACCAAGCTGATGCAGAGCATGCTTTCAGTCCTGGATCCTGTGTGCGCAATCAAAACACGTTAGGAGACAATCAATTATTTCATGTTCTTCAGCAGGCCACAGAGACAGAAGCTAAGAGGGACTGATTTGGATACTTGGCTGCAGTCCGTTCGAGTACTTCCACCATGGGTAAACAGCACGCTCATGTTCCCATGACGTTCATTTATGAAAACAGATATCACAAACTGAGGCAGCTTTAAGAGTCGTCTCATATTCTGCAGACCACAGCTGGATCGAATGATTGTGAGCAAGAGTCTCAGGGAAGAAATATCCAGCTTTGAATGTCAGACTGAGGGTCCAAAATCACTGTTGGGCAGTGTTAATTTTGACAGCACTTTTTAATTTAGTTTTAGCTATAGTCTTTTGTCTAAAATATCTTTTAGTTTTGGTCATAATTTATCTTCTAAATTGTTTAATTTTAGTCTAGTTTTAGTTGGTGAAATTTCACAAAATCTTAGTCGACAAAATGTACTTTCAATTTTGTTGACTAAAATATAAAGTGTAAAGTGTAAGGCATTTTTAAAATTTCCTTGAATTTCTGAAGTTGGTGGCATGGTGGCACAGCAGGTAGTGCCCTGGCCTCACAGCAAAAAGGTCGCTGGTTTGATCCCAGGTTGGTCGGGGGCCTTTCTGTGTGAAGTTTACATGCGTGGGTTCTCTTTCTCCAGGCACTCCGGCTTCCTCCCACAGACCAAAAACATGCTCATTAGGTCAATTGGTGACTCTAAATTGCCCTTAGGTGTGAGTGTGAGCGTAAATGGTTGTCTGTCTCTCTATGTGGCCCTGCGATTGACTGGTGACTGGTTCAGGGTGTACCCCTCCTCTCGCCCAATGACAGCTGGGATAGGCTCCAGCCCCCGTGACCCCGAAAGGGATAAGCGGTATAGAAAATGAAAGAATGAATGTTTTATATTTTGGATAAAATGAAACATCTAATAACCCTTTATGCCAGTAAAGTTTGAATGTTTTAATTAAAAGAAACAAATTGAACTTTTGTGTGAAATGCAGTCACCTTTATTTAGGCTACCTGGCAGAGCATCTCAGTTACAATACCAGAACTGACAACAAACAGTGAACCTGCTCTACATGAATATATCAATTCATAAAGAGAGGAGCTCTGATTGGATCGCTCTCCAACTTATCCCAATACCGGCTGGATGTCCCTCTTAACTCATCCAACCTTTCCAACCAACCAAAGTAGCTGTGATTGGATATATTCCTAACTTGTCTCTACTTTCTACATGACCAAATTAGGTCTGATTGGATTAAGTCTCTGTCAAACATTTTAGTCTAGTTTTTTATTTTTATTGACTAAATTGGCAGTTAATTTAGTTTAAGTTTTTTTTTCCCGTGTGCACTTGTTTTTATTAGTTACTGTCTCATTTTCGTCAGGGGAAAAAAAGTTGTTGACGAAAACTATGACAAAAATAATTAGTCAACAAAATTAACACTGCTGATGTGCAGCTAAAACCTGCAGCATTTATCATCATAGTTTATTCTTGCACCCAAGGTAGCTTTCAGTAGGAACTTAAACACCCTCGGATTCAAAACCTTTAAATTCAAAGTTACTTCTCATAGTTGGAAGAGATGTTTTCTTACATATTTATTAAGACATTTCTATTCAAACTGACTTCTGAGGCTTTTGTATTGCATGATATCAGCTTGATTTGACTCAGCCTTGGTTGATTGTTCTGGTTTTCCATTAATGGTCGTGTCCTGCTTATTTTAAGCGACTTTTTAAGCGAAACATGCTTTATGTATATCTCTCTTTTTAAGACAAAGTTATAGATCACAGTAGAAAAGAAATAACAAGGTTGCTTGTTTTGGGCTTGTTTTTTGTCGACCTGGTTGCTTATTTCAGGACACTGTTCAGGACTGGTAGATGTAGGATGGAGATGCTGGAGGGTCAACCGCTACAACTCCTCTTCATGCCTCACACCAAAAGCCACTGCAATGGCGATCAAGAAGAGCCCGAGCAAGCATCAACATGAAAAACATACGCATCACACACACCTGCGCTCCACGTGGGACACCCACACTGCCACTACTGGAGACACACCCACACAGAAAACCCACTGCCTCCTCGTCCATGTGCAGCGCCGATGACCAGGACGACACAGTGGAGCCCCCCACCTGTGACTGTGGACGAAACACACACGCTCCAGGCATGCACCTCACCCACCCAGTCTCCCCCCCAGAAGCCCCCAAAGGGTCCCACTGCCACGGCAAACCCGATGAGGCTCCCACAACAGGAAAACCGCAAACGCCAGGTAAAAAACAAAGCACCCTGTGTTTTAAAAATTTTCACTCAATTTCACTCTCCCTGGTGTTGTTGATTGACAGTTCAGTGCAGCTGGTCATGTGACTCACTGAAGGCGGGAAAATAAAATGTGTAATACACACCCATTATAAAGTCTGAGGAGGAGATAAACATACATCACTTCAACTGTAATACCTCTTAAAGGGTTGAAAAGGGATGAAACCCGCAAAATGGAGGTCAAACGGGCATGAGGGACGTGCAACAGAGCGAGGATCAGACCAACACTGCTTGCAGCTTCAATTTATTTATTTATTTATTTTTTAGATAAACAGGTATAGAAAAAACAATGCACATAAAATCATATTATAAAGGCATGTGTTTTGGAGTGGTAGAAGTCTGCAGATGGCTTATGTAAACCACACCAAGAGACAATGGAAGGTAAAAACTGAACCACCAAAAATAACAAACATCAGATATAAAGAACAGCAATTTCATATAAAGAATAAAAATAAGTACCAGAACAGAACATGGAGAGTGCTTAGGGACG
>JBAMNC010002293.1:0-49557 GCA_037902135.1 Cetoscarus ocellatus
TTTCTTTTGTGGTCTTTTTAGGTGCTTGATTTGGGGTTGGGGCCCAGTTGGCCCGACAATCCCATTCGATGTTTGTCTTATGATTCACTGCAATGTCAAACCTGAGCTCGATGAAATCAGGAGGAAAAATTAAATAACATGAAATGTTTTGAGTCTGATGTGAAGTGGAAAATGACTCTAAAACTCAATAATCGGAGTATAATTTACCCTGAAGGTAAGTTCTTGAATAAATAAGGCACTGAAATGAGATTTTAAAGGAATTCTCTGTTCTTTAAAAGGACAAACTGCTCAAAATCAAAGACCTTAAAACTTCTTTAAACGGATCAAAAACATATTTATTCCACCTCTGTGAACATTCAATTATCTATTTAAATTAACATATAATTATCTCCAGTGTTTGTTGTTTTTCACTCTAATTCACAATAAGAAAGCCTCTAATATCCTAAGATACCGCTTCCAAGCTGTGGTTCTCAAACTGTGGGGTGCAGTCCCATGCATGGTCCATGTGGAGATGGTGAGGAGGTCCATCTGATATCTTGAGGGCCTCCCCAAGTGCCAAACAGATACTCCTGGTCTGCTAGTGGGCCCTGTTGAGAGGAGGGACTCTGCTTGTTTATTAGCACCTTTGAGCACACAGTCAGACAAAAAAAAAACTAACGTAGAGGAAGACAAAGCTGTAATATTCATGTTCTAATGAAAATGGTCTTTCTCATTGTTGGATGGATTTAAAAGTCTGTAAACTGAGCAGGAAATCCTTTAAACAAACTATTTCCACATCAGTTTTGTTCCTATTAAGTCTGTGACTCCTCTCTCTTTTTCGAGCGTAGTCTTAACTTTGCCCCTTCTTTAAAAACCTGATTAACCCTCATTGTTCATGCAGACGAGCTCTAAAAAGCTACTTTAAAATGACTTAAAGGGATACGCCCAACATTTTGTTTCTTTTCATGTCTTGCCTCACTCCTGAGTCCATGACAGTCAGATAGACACCATTATTTCGAGCTGCGCGTGAAGTAACAAGGAGGAGACGTTCAAAGCTCGCCCACCGCTAATTAGGTTAGCTCATACATTGGGAGTCAATGGGAAGTGTTAGTCTGCCTCTGCCCTACAGTCATCAGATAAACACTTCAGAACTCTAAACAGAGTTTAGAGAAACTAAGATTAGCACAATTTTTGTAAGAAATACATATGAAGCTAAACCTCTAGGAATCATCCTTGCCCTCTCTTACAAAGTTGGCCATAATCCTTAGTACCAATCTTCTACTACTTGTAAACAGAGGCTTTGTTTTGTTGACCTTATGTATTTCCTTCGAATATTACATAAACCTTAGTCTAAAAATAGATGATGTAACATAGCAGGGTGAAAAAATTGAGTCACAACAAGCACACAGAACCGTTTAGAGTTGCTGAAGAGTTTATCTGATGACTGTCGACAGAGGCAGGCTAACACTACCCATTGGTTCCCAGTGTTTGAGCTAGGCTAATTAGCAGTGGGCATCTCTTCCTTGTTACTGCACGCACAGTCAAAAGAATGGTGTCTATCTGCATGTCATGGACTCAGAGTGAGGCAAGACAAGAAAACAAAAAATGTTAGCCTATCCCTTTAAGTTCCTTCATTGTTTGATTCATTTAGTTCTTCACTAAGCTTGTACTGGAGTAACCTCAAACAGCAAATACTGCAGAAATGACCTTTAACCTTTACGGGATAGTTCTGTTTTTTTGAGGTGGGGTTGCTCAGGCCATGGCACTGGTAAATATAATGTCCAATAAATCAGCTGTCCAGCTCTGCCCCTGAGGGGAGCAGCTGGGGACGGACTCGAGGTGAAAGACCGTGGTTCCACATAAGGCCTCAAAATGACCCCACTTTAGGGTAAAACTACACAAAAACTACATCGGCTTGACAGGAAGATCTAGTGCATCAGTTTTTATCCTAGTGCCATAAAAGAACTGAGCTCCCTTTACACTGTTTTTATTCCCACTGCTTATGTACCATTATTGTCTTTTTCACTACGAGGCGCTGCACTGGAAATGAAATTAAAGCCATTTGATGCACTATATCGGCTTCTACATCGTTCCACCAGCATCGTGCTCTTCCATCAGCTGTTCAGGTCAGAGTCCTGCATCGGCTCAGTTAGTGGTCACTGGAGCACAAACTGATCTAAATCCAACTCTCCTGAATATTTGGGTCACTCCTGTATTACCCTGAAAACAGGCAAAACAAACGGTCACAGTAGGGTTTCTGTCCTGTGACGTGGGCCTTCGCCAACTTTGTCTTGTTGTTTTGATTATGGACATCAGGACAGAACATCTGCAGTGTCTGGGTCTGCATCCCATTTTACCACCAGGACCAGAAGGTCCAGGAGGAGCTTCATTACTAAGTCCCACCAGATTTCTCTACTGAAATAAGCAACCAGGTCGATAAATACAAACCCAAAACCAGCAACCTCCAGCTATTTTTACCTCTAATAAAGGGGTTCCTTTATTACCACTAATAAAGGAATATCTTATCTTATCTCTCTTATCGCTTAAAAAGAAGAAGCCCAAAGTTGCTTATAATAAGCAAACCTGGCAACTATGAGTCCAACTCCTGACAGCAAAGGGGCTCCAGGTTCATGGGGCTTCACAGTTCATGCATCTGCTCCACCGGGTAACCTGTGATCTGTCCTGCTCCTCAGTTTCCACAACAGTTTCTCCAACCATCTTCACTTCTGACCAAGGAGGTTTTGTTTTTGCCGGCGCATGTTTTTGTTTGTTTGTTTGTTTGTTAGCAAGATTACGCAAAAACTACTGGATGGATTTTGCTGAAATTTTCAGGAGATGTTGGTAATGGCCCAACTTAAAAATGATTAGATTTGGATGGTGATCCTGAAAACTGCCATTAGTGAACGA
Organism: Cetoscarus ocellatus; assembly: GCA_037902135.1. Lineage (NCBI taxonomy): Eukaryota > Metazoa > Chordata > Actinopteri > Labriformes > Labridae > Cetoscarus > Cetoscarus ocellatus. The sequence goes on from JBAMNC010002293.1 coordinate 2,887, forward strand.
TCATTTTAACTCAATAACTGTTTAACTAATAGTGATATCAACATGATTCTGAGTGCTAGGTGTGGGTCAATGAATCATATTATGATGGTAACTTTATCATGGAACTATTGCTTATAGATGTAACAGCAACATGTGAGCTACCTTGGCAGAGGTTTGCGCTCTCTCTCAGTGCTTTCTAGTTAGTTTAGTTTTAGTGAAGTTTGTTGTTCCTGCTGGAGGCCGACGATCTGAACAGCAGATGAGAGGACAAAGCATGTGGCTGGTGGAAGGATACGGAGCCCATATGTTGCAACACAAAATAGTTCCAAACACAGGGGCTTTGTGGAAGAAAGGTGAAACACCACATACTGATATGTGTGTCAGCTGGAGTCCGTCCCTGTCCATCTCCCCTCAGGGACTGAGCTGCACAGCTGATTTGATGGACATTATATTAACTGAGCCACAGTGCTTCAAAAAAGCATGAACTATCCCTTTAAATCAAGGCAGGTCATTAATATCACCTTTGAGCTGATTACTGATCACTTTGACACGTTTTATCTGATATGTAGATTCTGAATGTGCAGAGATCCTTTATTAAACAGACATATCACTTGATAACATAATTCTTCATTCACTCTTCATCCTTCCATGGCTCTTCATTCATCACAGTCATGATTGTAGGCTCACGGTTTAATTTAAAAAGCTAACGTGGAGTCTCCTCACAGAGTTTGTAGTCTTGGTGCTTTATAGTTTTCTGTCCCCGCTGACGATGCTCTGGTAGATCTTTTCTGTCAGAGGAACGTAAACCTGCTGCTGAGCATCCAGGACCAACAGAGGGTCAGAGATCATCGAAGGGTTAAAGCCGCTCTGGACCAGCTGGAACTTCTGCTGCTTAAACGTGCTCGTCATCTCCATCACCTCCTGGAAAGATAAAGATAATTAAAAATCAATATGATACAAAAAAACATTATTTAATATCACAAGAAAACAAAAAAGTCAAAATAAAAACCAATAGTTAATTAGAACATTAATCAATATGCAAAAAACTTGAACAGAAAACATTTTTAAAAACATCCTTATACAATGTCCTATAACAAAAAATAAGAAAATATCAAAATAAAACACCGGGGGATTAGAAGAAAATTAGAAAACCATGAAAATACTAAAATTATATTATTAATTTTGTTTTTAAAAGTATTCTTTTTTCCACTTTCTTTTTCGGTCTTCATTAAATAATTAAATAGGCATAAAAAACAACAAAAAAAAAATACTAAAAAACAACAATAAATTTTAATAATATTAAAAAGGTAGAAAAAAATTGAAACAATAAAATAAATAAAAAACAAATAAAACACTAAAGTCTCTAAAGAAATCAATAGTTCTCAATAAAAACTTGAGAAAAACTTAAAAATAATTGTTGAATATCAATAATAAATAAATAATGTATTAAAGACTTAAATAAAATTGAAAATACTCAATTTTGAAAAATGTAAAAAAAGACATTAATAAAATCATTGAATTTAAACAAGAAAAATATTAAAATACTTTTTAAAAAATCGAAAAAAGTGAGAAAAAATCAAAATACTTGAATAAAATAAATTGAGAAACATGAAATAATAATTTAAAAAAGCATGAAACAAAAATTTTAAAACATTTAAAAATTAAGAAATTTAAAGAAGAAAAACATAAAAATACTTAAAGTACAAACACATTTTTAAAGCATAAAAAACATTGAAATACATTTAAAATAATCATAATAAATTAAAAACCACAAATTTACTTAAAAATGAATTATTTTTTAAAACTTGAAAAAATACGTTTGAAAAATCAAAACTCAATTTATAAAAATGTGAAAAAACATTTAAAAATGGTCTGAGAGACGATCTAAGAAAATCACAAGAAAAGAGAATGACATCAAAAATCATCTTCATATTAAAGTCTGATCCAAATAAAGGCAGGGTCGCTTCATCGACTGAAGGACACAAAACTAAACGTCTGCTGTAAATAAAAACATCCTCGTTATAACAAAGCAGTAATTATGACAGTGATTATCAATGAATTGATTATTAGTAACATGATGCAGTTTCAGTGCGTCTCTGTGTGTGACCTGTATTCTGATGAAAAGCGGCCGTGCGTACGCCGGCAGCTCCTTCATAACGTGATCAAACAGCTTCTTCCCATCGAAGGTGAAACCTGGGCCAACAATCATGGCCGCCATCCCCCGCTCTGCCCTCGTGACCTGAATTTAAAACACATGTTTTAATTTTGGGCTCAAAATGTGCTTATATTTGTGTCTGTAAATGTTTTAGAGTGTCTGATTATGTGAAGCAGATACTTAAGTCCATACCTGGTATTTCCACTCCATAAACATTTACTTCCTGTATAAAATCAACCTGACCCAGAATCTCAGTCACTTCTGTGGTCGCCACATTTTCACCTTTACACCTGGAGAGGAGCAGACAGACACCACAGGTCACTGCAGGTCACATTTATCATCTTCATCACAGCTAAAAACACCTCAGATATAGAAAAGTGCTGGTATATTAACAGGAATTCAGCTTCTTATTAAAGATCATTCTAATAATTTATCATCTTCATCACAGCTAAAAACACCTCAGATATAGAAAAGTGCTGGTATATTAACAGGAATTCAGCTTCTTCTTAAAGATCATTCTAATAATTTATCATCTTCATCACGGCTAAAAACACCTCAGATATAGAAAAGTGCTGGTATATTAACAGGAATTCAGCTTCTTATTAAAGATCATTCTAATAATTTATCATCTTCATCACAGCTAAAAACACCTCAGATATAGAAAAGTGCTGGTATATTAACAGGAATTCAGCTTCTTATTAAAGATCATTCTAATAATTTATCATCTTCATCACAGCTAAAAACACCTCAGATATAGAAAAGTGCTGGTATATTAACAGGAATTCAGCTTCTTATTAAAGATCATTCTAATAATTTATCATCTTCATCACAGCTAAAAACACCTCAGATATAGAAAAGTGCTGGTATATTAACAGGAATTCAGCTTCTTATTAAAGATCATTCTAATAATTTATCATCTTCATCACAGCTAAAAACACCTCAGATATAGAAAAGTGCTGGTATATTAACAGGAATTCAGCTTCTTATTAAAGATCATTCTAATAATTTATCATCTTCATCACAGCTAAAAACACCTCAGATATAGAAAAGTGCTGGTATATTAACAGGAATTCAGCTTCTTATTAAAGATCATTCTAATAATTTATCATCTTCATCACAGCTAAAAACACCTCAGATATAGAAAAGTGCTGGTATATTAACAGGAATTCAGCTTCTTATTAAAGATCATTCTAATAATTTATCATCTTCATCACAGGCTAAAAACACCTCAGATATAGAAAAGTGCTGGTATATTAACAGGAATTCAGCTTCTTATTAAAGATCATTCTAATAATTTATCATCTTCATCACAGCTAAAAACACCTCAGATATAGAAAAGTGCTGGTATATTAACAGGAATTCAGCTTCTTATTAAAGATCATTCTAATAATTTATCATCTTCATCACAGGCTAAAAACACCTCAGATATAGAAAAGTGCTGGTATATTAACAGGAATTCAGCTTCTTATTAAAGATCATTCTAATAATTTATCATCTTCATCACAGCTAAAAACACCTCAGATATAGAAAAGTGCTGTTATATTAACAGGAATTCAGCTTCTTATTAAAGATCATTCTAATAATTTATCATCTTCATCACAGCTAAAAACACCTCAGATATAGAAAAGTGCTGGTATATTAACAGGAATTCAGCTTCTTATTAAAGATCATTCTAATAATTTATCATCTTCATCACAGCTAAAAACACCTCAGATATAGAAAAGTGCTGGTATATTAACAATAATTCAGCTTCTTATTAAAGATCATTCTAATAATTTATCATCTTCATCACAGCTAAAAACACCTCAGATATAGAAAAGTGCTGGTATATTAACAGGAATTCAGCTTCTTATTAAGATCATTCTAATAATTTATCATCTTCATCACAGCTAAAAACACCTCAGATATAGAAAAGTGCTGGTATATTAACAGGAATTCAGCTTCTTATTAAAGATCATTCTAATAAATTTATCATCTTCATCACGGCTAAAAACACCTCAGATATAGAAAAGTGCTGGTATATTAACAGGAATTCAGCTTCTTATTAAAGATCATTCTAATAATTTATCATCTTCATCACTGCTAAAAACACCTCAGATATAGAAAAGTGCTGGTATATTAACAGGAATTCAGCTTCTTATTAAAGATCATTCTAATAATTTATCATCTTCATCACAGCTAAAAACACCTCAGATATAGAAAAGTGGCTGGTATATTAACAGGAATTCAGCTTCTTATTAAAGATCATATCTAATAATTTATCATCTTCATCACAGCTAAAAACACCTCAGATATAGAAAAGTGCTGGTATATTAACAGGAATTCAGCTTCTTATTAAAGATCATTCTAATAATTTATCATCTTCATCACGCTAAAAAACACCTCAGATATAGAAAATGGCTGGTATATTAACAGAATTCAGCTTCTTATGAAGATCATTCTAATAATTATCATCTTCATCACAGCTAAAAACACCTCAGATAAAGAAAAGTGCTGGTATATTAACAGGAATTCAGCTTCTTATGAAGATCATTCTAATATTTTATCATCTTCATCACAGCTAAAACACCTCAGATATAGAAAAGTGCTGGTATTATTAACAGAATTCAGCTTCTTATTAAAGATCATTCTAATAATTGATCATCTTCATCACAGCTAAAAACACCTCAGATATAGAAAAGTGCTGGTATATCAACAGGAATTCAGCTTCTTATTAAAGATCATTCTAATAATTTATCATCTTCATCACAGCTAAAAGACACCTCAGATATAGAAAAGTGGCTGGTATATTAACAGGAATTCAGCTTTCTTATTAAAGATCATTCTAATAATTTATCATCTTCATCACAGCTAAAAACACCTCAGATATAGAAAAGTGCTGGTATATTAACAGAATTCAGCTTCTTATTAAAGATCATTCTAATAATTTATCATCTTCATCACAGCTAAAAACACCTCAGATATAGAAAAGTGCTGGTATATTAACAGGAATTCAGCTTCTTATTAAAGATCATTCTAATAATTTATCATCTTCATCACGGCTAAAAACACCTCAGATATAGAAAAGTGCTGGTATATTAACAGGGAATTCAGCTTCTTATTAAAGATCATTCTTATAATTTTATCATCTTCATCACGGCTAAAAACACCTCAGATATAGAAAAGTGCTGGTATATTAACAGGAATTCAGCTTCTTATTAAGATCATTTTAATAATTTATCATCTTCATCACAGCTAAAAACACCTCAGATATAGAAAAGTGCTGGTATATTAACAGGTATTCAGCTTCTTATTAAAGATCATTCTAATAATTTATCATCTTCATCACAGCTAAAAAAACATCAGATATAGAAAAGTGCTGGTATATAACAGGAATTCAGCTCTTATTAAAGATCATTCTAATAATTTATCATCTTCATCACAGGCTAAAAAAACACCTCAGATATAGAAAAGTGCTGGTATATTAACAGGAATTCAGCTTCTTATTAAAGATCATTCCAATAATATATCATCTTCATCACAACTAAAACACCTCGATATAGAAAAGTGCTGGTATATTAACAGGAATTCAGCCTTCTTATTAAAGATCATTCTAATAATTTATCATCTTCATCAGCAGCTAAAAACACCTCAGATATAGAAAAGTGCTGGTATATTAACAGGAATTCAGCTTCTTATTAAAGATCATTCTAATAATTTATCATCTTCATCACAGCTAAAAACACCTCAGATATAGAAAAGTGCTGGTATATTAACAGGAATTCAGCTTCTTATTAAAGGATCATTCTAATAATTTATCATCTTCATCACAGCTAAAAACACCTCAGATATAGAAAAGTGCTGGTATATTAACAGGAATTCAGCTTCTTATTAAAGATCATTCTAATAATTTATCATCTTCATCACAGCTAAAAACACCTCAGATATAGAAAAGTGCTGGTATATTAACAGGAATTCAGCTTCTTATTAAAGATCATTCTAATAATTTATCATCTTCATCACAGCTAAAAACACCTCAGATATAGAAAAGTGCTGGTATATTAACAGGAATTCAGCTTCTTATTAAGATCATTTTAATAATTTATCATCTTCATCACGGCTAAAAACACCTCAGATATAGAAAAGTGCTGGTATATTAACAGGAATTCAGCTTCTTATTAAAGATCATTCTAATAATTTATCATCTTCATCACGGCTAAAAACACCTCAATATAGAAAAGTGCTGGTATATTAACAGGAATTCAGCTTCTTATTAAAGATCATTCTAATAATTTATCATCTTCATCACAGCTAAAGAACACCTCAGGTATAGAGAAAGTGCGCTGGTATATTAACAGGAATTCAGCTTCTATTAAAGATCATTCTAAATAATTTATCATCTTCATCACAGCTAAAAACACCTCAGATAAAGAAAAGTTCTGGTATATTAACAGGAATTCAGCTTCTTATTAAAGATCATTTTAATATTTATCATCTTCATCACAGCTAAAAACACCTCAGATATAGAAAAGTGCTGGTATATTAACAGGAATTCAGCTTCTTATTAAAGATCATTCTAATAATTTATCATCTTCATCACGGCTAAAAACACCTCAGATATAGAAAAGTGCTGGTATATTAACAGGAATTCAGCTTCTTATTAAAGATCATTCTAATAATTTATCATCTTCATCACAGCTAAAAACACCTCAGATATAGAAAAGTGCTGGTATATTAACAGGAATTCAGCTTCTATTAAAGATCATTCTAATAATTTATCATCTTCATCCACAGGCTAAAAACACCTCAGATATAGAAAAAGTGCTGGTATATTAACAGGAATTCAGCTTCTTTATTAAAGATCATTCTAATAATTTTATCATCTTCATCACAGCTAAAACACCCTAGATATAGAAAAGTGCTGGTATATTAACAGGAATTCAGCTTCTTATTAAAGATCATTCTAATAATTTATCATCATCATCACAGCTAAAAACACCTCAGATATAGAAAAGTGCTGGTATATTAACAGGAATTCAGCTTCTTATTAAAGATCATTCTAATAATTTATCATCTTCATCACAGCTAAAAACACCTCAGATATAGAAAAGTGCTGGTATATTAACAGGATTCAGCTTCTTATTAAAGATCATTCTAATAATTTATCATCTTCATCACAGCTAAAAACACCTCAGATATAGAAAAGTGCTGGTATATTAACAGGAATTCAGCTTCTTATTAAAGATCATTCTAATAATTTATCATCTTCATCACAGCTAAAAACACCTCAGATATAGAAAAGTGCTGGTATATTAACAGGAATTCAGCTTCTTATTAAAGATCATTCTAATAATTTATCATCTTCATCACAGGCTAAAAACACCTCAGATATAGAAACAGTGCTGGTATATTAACAGGAATTCAGCTTCTTATTAAAGATCATTCTAATAATTTATCATCTTCATCACGGCTAAAAACACCTCAGATATAGAAAAGTGCTGGTATATTAACAGGAATTCAGCTTCTTATTAAAGATCATTCTAATAATTTATCATCTTCATCACAGCTAAAAACACCTCAGATATAGAAAAGTGCCTGGTATATTAACAGGAATTCAGCTTCTTATTAAAGATCATTCTAATAATTTATCATCTTCATCACGCTAAAAACACCTCAGATATAGAAAAGTGCTGGTATATTAACAGGAATTCAGCTTCTTATTAAAGATCATTCTAATAATTTATCATCTTCATCACAGGCTAAAAACACCTCAGATATAGAAAAGTGCTGGTATATTAACAGGAATTCAGCTTCTTATTAAAGATCATTCTAATAATTTATCATCTTCAATCACAGCTAAAAACACCTCAGATATAGAAAAGTGCTGGTATATTAACAGGAATTCAGCTTCTTATTAAAGATCATTCTAATAATTTATCATCTTCATCACAGCTAAAAACACCTCAGATAGAGAAAAGTGCTGGTATATTAACAGGAATTCAGCTTCTTATGAAAGATCATTCTAATAATTTATCATCTTCATCACAGCTAAAAACACCTCAGATATAGAAAAGTGCTGGTATATTAACAGAAATTCAGCTTCTTATTAAAGATCATTCTAATAATTTATCATCTTCATCACAGCTAAAAACACCTCAGATATAGAAAAGTGCTGGTATATTAACAGGAATTCAGCTTCTTATTAAAGATCATTCTAATAATTTATCATCTTCATCACAGCTAAAAACACCTCAGATATAGAAAAGTGCTGGTATATTAACAGGAATTCAGCTTCTTATTAAAGATCATTCTAATAATTTATCATCTTCATCACAGGCTCAAAAACACCTCAGATATAGAAAAGTGCTGGTATATTAACAGGAATTCAGCTTCTTATGAAAGATCATTCTAATAATTTATCATCTTCATCACAGGCTAAAAACACCTCAGATATAGAAAAGTGCTGGTATATTAACAGGAATTCAGCTTCTTATTAAAGATCATTCTAATAATTTATCATCTTCATCACAGCTAAAAACCACCTCAGATATAGAAAAGTGCTGGTATATTAACAGGAATTCAGCTTCTTATTAAAGATCATTCTAATAATTTATCATCTTCATCACAGGCTAAAAAACACCTCAGATATAGAAAAGTGCTGGTATATTAACAGGAATTCAGCTTCTTATTAAAGATCATTCTAATAATTTATCATCTTCATCACGGCTAAAAACACCTCAGATATAGAAAAGTGCTGGTATATTAACAGGAATTCAGCTTCTTATTAAAGATCATTCTAATAATTTATCATCTTCATCACAGCTAAAAACACCTCAGATATAGAAAAGTGCTGGTATATTAACAGGAATTCAGCTTCTTCTTAAAGATCATTCTAATAATTTATCATCTTCATCACAGCTAAAAACACCTCAGATATAGAAAAGTGCTGGTATATTAACAGGAATTCAGCTTCTTATTAAAGATCATTCTAATAATTTATCATCTTCATCACGGCTAAAAACACCTCAGATATAGAAAAGTGCTGGTATATTAACAGGAATTCAGCTTCTTAGTAAAGATCATTCTAATAATTTATCATCTTCATCACAGCTAAAAACACCTCAGATATAGAAAGTGCTGGTATATTAACAGGAATTCAGCTTCTTATTAAAGATCATTCTAATAATTTATCATCTTCATCACAGGCTAAAAACACCTCAGATATAGAAAAGTGCTGGTATATTAACAGGAATTCAGCTTCTTATTAAAGATCATTCTAATAATTTATCATCTTCATCACAGCTAAAAACACCTCAGATATAGAAAAGTGCTGGTATATTAACAGGAATTCAGCTTCTTATTAAAGATCATTCTAATAATTGATCATCTTCATCACAGCTAAAACACCTCAGATATAGAAAAGTGCTGGTATATTAACAGGAATTCAGCTTCTTATTAAAGATCATTCTAATAATTTATCATCTTCATCACGGCTAAAAACACCTCAGATATAGAAAAGTGCTGGTATATTAACAGGAATTCAGCTTCTTATTAAAGATCATTCTAATAATTTATCATCTTCATCACAGCTAAAAACACCTCAGATATAGAAAAGTGCTGGTATATTAACAGGAATTCAGCTTCTTATTAAAGATCATTCTAATAATTTATCATCTTCATCACAGCTAAAAACACCTCAGATATAGAAAAGTGCTGGTATATTAACAGGAATTCAGCTTCTTGTTAAAGATCATTCTAATAATTTATCATCTTCATCACGGCTAAAAACACCTCAGATATAGAAAAGTGCCGGTATATTAACAGGAATTCAGCTTCTTATTAAAGATCATTCTAATAATTTATCATCTTCATCACGGCTAAAAACACCTCAGATATAGAAAAGTGCCGGTATATTAACAGGAATTCAGCTTCTTATTAAAGATCATTCTAATAATTTATCATCTTCATCACGGCTAAAAACACCTCAGATATAGAAAAGTGCTGGTATATTAACAGGAATTCAGCTTCTTATTAAAGATCATTCTAATAATTTATCATCTTCATCACTGCTAAAAACACCTCAGATATAGAAAAGTGCTGGTATATTAACAGGAATTCAGCTTCTTATTAAAGATCATTCTAATAATTTATCATCTTCATCACGGCTAAAAACACCTCAGATATAGAAAAGTGCTGGTATATTAACAGGAATTCAGCTTCTTATTAAAGATCATTCTAATAATTTATCATCTTCATCACGGCTAAAAACACCTCAGATATAGAAAAGTGCTGGTATATTAACAGGAATTCAGCTTCTTATTAAAGATCTTTCTAATAATTTATCATCTTCACACGCTAAAAACACCTCAGATATAGAAAAGTGCTGGTATATTAACAGGAATTCAGCTTCTTATTAAAGATCATTCTAATAATTTATCATCTTCATCACAGCTAAAAACACCTCAGATATAGAAAAGTGCTGGTATATTAACAGGAATTCAGCTTCTTATTAAAGATCATTCTAATAATTTATCATCTTCATCACGGCTAAAACACCTCAGATATAGAAAAGTGCTGGTATATTAACAGGAATTCAGCTTCTTATTAAAGATCATTCTAATAATTTATCATCTTCATCACGGCTAAAAACACCTCAGATATAGAAAAGTGCTGGTATATTAACAGGAATTCAGCTTCTTATTAAAGATCATTCTAATAATTTATCATCTTCATCACAGCTAAAAACACCTCAGATATAGAAAAGTGCTGGTATATTAACAGGAATTCAGCTTCTTATTAAAGATCATTCTAATAATTTATCATCTTCATCACAGCTAAAAACACCTCAGATATAGAAAAGTGCTGGTATATTAACAGGAATTCAGCTTCTTATTAAAGATCATTCTAATAATTTATCATCTTCATCACAGCTAAAAACACCTCAGATATAGAAAAGTGCTGGTATATTAACAGGAATTCAGCTTCTTATTAAAGATCATTCTAATAATTTATCATCTTCATCACAGCTAAAAACACCTCAGATATAGAAAAGTGCTGTATATTAACAGGAATTCAGCTTCTTATTAAAGATCATTCTAATAATTTATCATCTTCATCACAGCTAAAAACACCTCAGATATAGAAAAGTGCTGGTATATTAACAGGAATTCAGCTTCTTATTAAGATCATTCTAATAATCTTATCAACTTCATCACAGCTAAAAACACCTCAGATATAGAAAAGTGCTGGTATATTAACAGGAATTCAGCTTCTTATTAAAGATCATTCTAATAATTTATCATCTTCATCACAGCTAAAAACACCTCAGATATAGAAAAGTGCTGGTATAATAACAGGAATTCAGCTTCTTATAAAAGATCATTCTAATAATTTATCATCTTCATCACGGCTAAAAACACCTCAGATATAGAAAAGTGCTGGATATATTAACAGGAATTCAGCTTCTTATGAAAGATCATTCTAATAATTTATCATCTTCATCACAGCTAAAAACACCTCAGATATAGAAAAGTGCTGGTATATTAACAGGAATTCAGCTTCTTATTAAAGATCATTCTAATAATTTATCATCTTCATCACAGGCTAAAAACACCTCAGATATAGAAAAGTGCTGGTATATTAACAGGAATTCAGCTTCTTATTAAAGATCATTCTAATAATTTATCATCTTCATCACAGCTAAAAACACCTCAGATATAGAAAAGTGCTGGTATATTAACAGGAATTCAGCTTCTTATTAAAGATCATTCTAATAATTTATCATCTTCATCACGGCTAAAAACACCTCAGATATAGAAAAGTGCTGGTATATTAACAGGAATTCAGCTTCTTATTAAAGATCATTCTAATAATTTATCATCTTCATCACAGCTAAAAACACCTCAGATATAGAAAAGTGCTGGTATATTAACAGGAATTCAGCTTCTTATGAAAGATCATTCTAATAATTTATCATCATCACAGCTAAAAACACCTCAGATATAGAAAAGTGCTGGTATATTAACAGGAATTCAGCTTCTTCTTAAAGATCATTCTAATAATTTATCATCTTCATCACGGCTAAAAACACCTCAGATATAGAAAAGTGCTGGTATATTAACAGGAATTCAGCTTCTTTGTAAAGATCATTCTAATAATTTATCATCTTCATCACGGCTAAAAACACCTCAGATATAGAAAAGTGCTGGTATATTAACAGGAATTCAGCTTCTTATTAAAGATCATTCTAATAATTTATCATCTTCATCACAGCTAAAAACACCTCAGATATAGAAAAGTGCTGGTATATTAACAGGAATTCAGCTTCTTATTAAAGATCATTCTAATAATTTATCATCTTCATCACGGCTAAAAACACCTCAGATATAGAAAAGTGCTGGTATATTAACAGGAATTCAGCTTCTTTATAAAGATCATTCTAATAATTTATCATCTTCATCACAGCTAAAAACACCTCAGATATAGAAAAGTGCTGGTATATTAACAGGAAATTCAGCTTCTTATTAAAGATCATTCTAATAATTTATCATCTTCATCACAGCTAAAAACACCTCAGATATAGAAAAGTGCTGGTATATTAACAGGAATTCAGCTTCTTATTAAAGATCATTCTAATAATTTATCATCTTCATCACAGCTAAAAACACCTCAGATATAGAAAAGTGCTGGTATATTAACAGGAATTCAGCTTCTTATTAAAGATCATCTTAATAATTTATCATCTTCATCACAGCTAAAAACACCTCAGATATAGAAAAGTGCTGGTATATTAACAGGAATTCAGCTTCTTATTAAAGATCATTCTAATAATTTATCATCTTCATCACAGCTAAAAACACCTCAGATATAGAAAAGTGCTGGTATATTAACAGGAATTCAGCTTCTTATTAAAAGATCATTCTAATAATTTATCATCTTCATCACGGCTAAAAACACCTCAGATATAGAAAAGTGCTGATATATTAACAGGAATTCAGCTTCTTATGCAAAGATCATTCTAATAATTTATCATCTTCATCACAGCTAAAAACACCTCAGATATAGAAAAGTGCTGGTATATTAACAGGAATTCAGCTTCTTATGAAGATCATTTCTAATAATTTATCATCTTCATCACGGCTAAAAACACCTCAGATATAGAAAAGTGCTGGTATATTAACAGGAAATTCAGCTTCTTATTAAAGATCATTCTAATAATTTATCATCTTCATCACGGCTAAAAACACCTCAGATATAGAAAAGTGCTGGTATATTAACAGGAATTCAGCTTCTTATTAAAGATCATTCTAATAATTTATCATCTTCATCACAGCTAAAAACACCTCAGATATAGAAAAGTGCTGGTATATTAACAGGAATTCAGCTTCTTATGAAAGATCATTCTAATAATTTATCATCTTCATCACAGCTAAAAACACCTCAGATATAGAAAAGTGCTGGTATACTTAACAGGAATTCAGCTTCTTATGAAAGATCATTCTAATAATTTATCATCTTCATCACAGCTAAAAACACCTCAGATATAGAAAAGTGCTGGTATATTAACAGGAATTCAGCTTCTTATTAAAGATCATTTTAATAATTTATCATCTTCATCACAGCTAAAAACACCTCAGATATAGAAAAGTGCTGGTATATTAACAGGAATTCAGCTTCTTATTAAAGATCATTCTAATAATTTATCATCTTCATCACGGCTAAAAACACCTCAGATATAGAAAAGTGCTGGTATATTAACAGGAATTCAGCTTCTTATTAAAGATCATTCTAATAATTTATCATCTTCATCACAGCTAAAAACACCTCAGATATAGAAAAGTGCTGGTATATTAACAGGAATTCAGCTTCTTATTAAAGATCATTCTAATAATTTATCATCTTCATCACAGCTAAAAAACACCTCAGATATAGAAAAGTGCTGGTATATTAACAGGAATTCAGCTTCTTATTAAAGATCATTCTAATAATTTATCATCTTCATCACGGCTAAAAACACCTCAGATATAGAAAAGTGCTGGTATATTAACAGGAATTCAGCTTCTTATTAAAGATCATTCTAATAATTTATCATCTTCATCACAGCTAAAAACACCTCAGATATAGAAAAGTGCTGGTATATTAACAGGAATTCAGCTTCTTATTAAAGATCATTCTAATAATTTATCATCTTCATCACGGCTAAAAACACCTCAGATATAGAAAAGTGCTGTATATTAACAGGAATTCAGCTTCTTATTAAAGATCATTCTAATAATTTATCATCTTCATCACGGCTAAAAACACCTCAGATATAGAAAAGTGCTGGTATATTAACAGGAATTCAGCTTCTTCTTAAAGATCATTCTAATAATTTATCATCTTCATCACAGCTAAAAACACCTCAGATATAGAAAAGTGCTGGTATATTAACAGGAATTCAGCTTCTTTATGAAGATCATTCTAATAATTTATCATCTTCATCACAGCTAAAAACACCTCAGATATAGAAAAGTGCTGGTATATTAACAGGAATTCAGCTTCTTATTAAAGATCATTCTAATAATTTATCATCTTCATCACAGCTAAAAACACCTCAGATATAGAAAAGTGCTGGTATATTAACAGGAATTCAGCTTCTTATAAAGATCATTCTAATAATTTATCATCTTCATCACAGCTAAAAACACCTCAGATATAGAAAAGTGCTGGTATATTAACAGGAATTCCAGCTTCTTTATGAAGATCATTCTAATAATTGATCATCTTCATCACGGCTAAAAACACCTCAGATATAGAAAAGTGCTGGTATATTAACAGGAATTCAGCTTCTTATTAAAGATCATTCTAATAATTTATCATCTTCATCACAGCTAAAACACCTCAGATATAGAAAAGTGCTGGTATATTAACAGGAATTCAGCTTCTTATTAAAGATCATTCTAATAATTTATCATCTTCATCACAGCTAAAAACACCTCAGATATAGAAAAGTGCTGGTATATTATCAGGAATTCAGCTTCTTCTTAAAGATCATTCTAATAATTTATCATCTTCATCACAGCTAAAAACACCTCAGATATAGAAAAGTGCTGGTATATTAACAGGAATTCAGCTTCTTATTAAAGATCATTCTAATAATTTATCATCTTCATCACAGCTAAAAACACCTCAGATATAGAAAAGTGCTGGTATATTAACAGGAATTCAGCTTCTTATTAAAGATCATTCTAATAATTTATCATCTTCATCACGGCTAAAAACACCTCAGATATAGAAAAGTGCTGGTATATTAACAGGAATTCAGCTTCTTATTAAAGATCATTCTAATAATTTATCATCTTCATCACAGCTAAAAACACCTCAGATATAGAAAAGTGCTGGTATATTAACAGGAATTCAGCTTCTTTGTGAAGATCATTCTAATAATTTATCATCTTCATCACAGCTAAAAACACCTCAGATATAGAAAAGTGCTGGTATATTAACAGGAATTCAGCTTCTTATTAAAGATCATTCTAATAATTTATCATCGTCATCACAGCTAAAAACACCTCAGATATAGAAAAGTGCTGGTATATTAACAGGAATTCAGCTTCTTATTAAGATCATTCTAATAATTTATCATCTTCATCCACAGCTAAAAACACCTCAGATATAGAAAAGTGCTGGTATATTAACAGGAATTCAGCTTCTTATTAAAGATCATTCTAATAATTTATCATCTTCATCACAGCTAAAAACACCTCAGATATAGAAAAGTGCTGGTATATTAACAGGAATTCAGCTTCTTATTAAAGATCATTCTAATAATTTATCATCTTCATCACAGCTAAAAACACCTCAGATATAGAAAAGTGCTGGTATATTAACAGGAATTACAGCTTCTTATTAAAGATCATTCTAATAATTGATCATCTTCATCACGGCTAAAACACCTCAGATATAGAAAAGTGCTGGTATATTAACAGGAATTCAGCTTCTTATTAAAGATCATTCTAATAATTTATCATCTTCATCACAGCTAAAAACACCTCAGATATAGAAAAGTGCTGGTATATAAACAGGAATTCAGCTTCTTATTAAAGATCATTCTAATAATTTATCATCTTCATCACGGCTAAAAACACCTTCAGATATAGAAAAGTGCTGGTATATTAACAGGAATTCAGCTTCTTATTAAGATCATTCTAATAATTTATCATCTTCATCACAGCTAAAAAACACCTCAGATATAGAAAAGTGCTGGTATATTAACAGGAATTCAGCTTCTTATTAAAGATCATTCTAATAATTTATCATCTTCATCACAGCTAAAAACACCTCAGATATAGAAAAGTGCTGGTATATTAACAGGAATTCAGCTTCTTATTAAAGATCATTCTAATAATTTATCATCTTCATCACGGCTAAAAACACCTCAGATATAGAAAAGTGCTGATATATTAACAGGAATTCAGCTTCTTATTAAGATCATTCTAATAATTTATCATCTTCATCACAGCTAAAAACACCTCAGATATAGAAAAGTGCTGGTATATTAACAGGAATTCAGCTTCTTATTAAAGATCATTCTAATAATTTATCATCTTCATCACGGCTAAAAACACCTCAGATATAGAAAAGTGCTGGTATATTAACAGGAATTCAGCTTCTTATTAAAGATCATTCTAATAATTTATCATCTTCATCACAGCTAAAAACACCTCAGATATAGAAAAGTGCTGGTATATTAACAGGAATTCAGCTTCTTATGAAAGATCATTCTAATAATTTATCATCTTCATCACAGCTAAAAACACCTCAGATATAGAAAAGTGCTGGTATATTAACAGGAATTCAGCTTCTTCTTAAAGATCATTCTAATAATTATCATCTTCATCACGGCTAAAAACACCTCAGATATAGAAAAGTGCTGGTATATTAACAGGAATTCAGCTTCTTTGTAAAGATCATTCTAATAATTTATCATCTTCATCACAGCTAAAAACACCTCAGATATAGAAAAGTGCTGGTATATTAACAGGAATCAGCTTCTTATTAAAGATCATTCTAATAATTTATCATCTTCATCACAGCTAAAAACACCTCAGATATAGAAAAGTGCTGGTATATTAACAGGAATTCAGCTTCTTATTAAAGATCATTCTAATAATTTATCATCTTCATCACGGCTAAAAACACCTCAGATATAGAAAAGTGCTGGTATATTAACAGGAATTCAGCTTCTTTATAAAGATCATTCTAATAATTTATCATCTTCATCACAGCTAAAAACACCTCAGATATAGAAAAGTGCTGGTATATAACAGGAATTCAGCTTCTTATTAAAGATCATTCTAATAATTTATCATCTTCATCACAGCTAAAAACACCTCAGATAAAGAAAAGTGCTGGTATATTAACAGGAATTCAGCTTCTTATTAAAGATCATTCTAATAATTTATCATCTTCATCACAGCTAAAAACACCTCAGATATAGAAAAGTGCTGGTATATTAACAGAAATTCAGCTTCTTATTAAAGATCATTCTAATAATTTATCATCTTCATCACAGCTAAAAACACCTCAGATATAGAAAAGTGCTGGAATATTAACAGGAATTCAGCTTCTTATTAAAGATCATTCTAATAATTTATCATCTTCATCACGGCTAAAAACACCTCAGATATAGAAAAGTGCTGGTATATTAACAGGAATTCAGCTTCTTCTTAAAGATCATTCTAATAATTTATCATCTTCATCACAGCTAAAAACACCTCAGATATAGAAAAGTGCTGGTATATTAACAGGAATTCAGCTTCTTATTAAAGATCATTCTAATAATTTATCATCTTCATCACAGCTAAAAACACCTCAGATATAGAAAAGTGCTGGTATATTAACAGGAATTCAGCTTCTTATTAAAGATCATTCTAATAATTTATCATCTTCATCACGGCTAAAAACACCTCAGATATAGAAAAGTGCTGATATATTAACAGGAATTCAGCTTCTTATCAAAGATCATTCTAATAATTTATCATCTTCATCACAGCTAAAAACACCTCAGATATAGAAAAGTGCTGGTATATTAACAGGAATTCAGCTTCTTATGAAAGATCATTCTAATAATTTATCATCTTCATCACGGCTAAAAACACCTCAGATATAGAAAAGTGCTGGTATATTAACAGGAATTCAGCTTCTTATGAAAGATCATTCTAATAATTCATCATCTTCATCACGGCTAAAAACACCCTCAGATATAGAAAAGTGCTGGTATATTAACAGGAATTCAGCTTCTTATTAAAGATCATTCTAATAATTTATCATCTTCATCACAGCTAAAAACACCTCAGATATAGAAAAGTGCTGGTATATTAACAGGAATTCAGCTTTCTTATGAAAGATCATTCTAATAATTTATCATCTTCATCACAGCTAAAAACACCTCAGATATAGAAAAGTGCTGGTATATTAACAGGAATTCAGCTTCTTATGAAAGATCATTCTAATAATTTATCATCTTCATCACAGCTAAAAACACCTCAGATATAGAAAAGTGCTGGTATATTAACAGGAATTCAGCTTCTTATTAAAGATCATTCTAATAATTTATCATCTTCATCACAGCTTAAAAACACCTCAGATATAGAAAAGTGCTGGTATATTAACAGGAATTCAGCTTCTTATTAAAGATCATTCTAATAATTTATCATCTTCATCACGGCTAAAAACACCTCAGATATAGAAAAGTGCTGGTATATTAACAGGAATTCAGCTTCTTATTAAAGATCATTCTAATAATTTATCATCTTCATCACAGCTAAAAACACCTCAGATATAGAAAAGTGCTGGTATATTAACAGGAATTCAGCTTCTTATTAAAGATCATTCTAATAATTTATCATCTTCATCACAGCTAAAAACACCTCAGATATAGAAAAGTGCTGGTATATTAACAGGAATTCAGCTTCTTATTAAAGATCATTCTAATAATTTATCATCTTCATCACAGCTAAAAACACCTCAGATATAGAAAAGTGCTGGTATATTAACAGGAATTCAGCTTCTTATTAAAGATCATTCTAATAATTTATCATCTTCATCACGGCTAAAAACACCTCAGATATAGAAAAGGTGCGGGTATATTAACAGGAATTTCAGCTTCTTATTAAAGATCATTCTAATAATTTATCATCTTCATCACAGCTAAAAACACCTCAGATATAGAAAAGTGCTGGTATATTAATAGGAATTCAGCTTCTTATTAAAGATCATTCTAATAATTTATCATCTTCATCACGGCTAAAAATACCTCAGATATAGAAAAGTGCTGGTATATTAACAGGAATTCAGCTTCTTATTAAAGATCATTCTAATAATTTATCATCTTCATCACAGCTAAAAACACCTCAGATATAGAAAAGTGCTGGTATATTAACAGGAATTCAGCTTCTTATTAAAGATCATTCTAATAATTTATCATCTTCATCACGGCTAAAAACACCTCAGATATAGAAAAGTGCTGGTATATTAACAGGAATTCAGCTTCTTATTTAAGATCATTCTAATAATTTATCATCTTCATCACGGCTAAAAACACCTCAGATATAGAAAAGTGCTGGTATATTAACAGGAATTCAGCTTCTTATTAAAGATCATTCTAATAATTTATCATCTTCATCACAGCTAAAAACACCTCAGATATAGAAAAGTGCTGGTATATTAACAGGAATTCAGCTTCTTTATGAAGATCATTCTAATAATTTATCATCTTCATCACAGCTAAAAACACCTCAGATATAGAAAAGTGCTGGTATATTAACAGGAATTCAGCTTCTTATTAAAGATCATTCTAATAATTTATCATCTTCATCACAGCTAAAAACACCTCAGATATAGAAAAGTGCTGGTATATTAACAGGAATTCAGCTTCTTTTTAAAGATCATTCTAATAATTTATCATCTTCATCACAGCTAAAAACACCTCAGATATAGAAAAGTGCTGGTATATTAACAGGAATTCAGCTTCTTTATGAAGATCATTCTAATAATTGATCATCTTCATCACGGCTAAAAACACCTCAGATATAGAAAAGTGCTGGTATATTAACAGGAATTCAGCTTCTTATTAAAGATCATTCTAATAATTTATCATCTTCATCACAGCTAAAAACACCTCAGATATAGAAAAGTGCTGGTATATTAACAGGAATTCAGCTTCTTATTAAAGATCATTCTAATAATTTATCATCTTCATCACAGCTAAAAACACCTCAGATATAGAAAAGTGCTGGTATATTATCAGGAATTCAGCTTCTTCTTAAAGATCATTCTAATAATTTATCATCTTCATCACAGCTAAAAACACCTCAGATATAGAAAAGTGCTGGTATATTAACAGGAATTCAGCTTCTTATTAAAGATCATTCTAATAATTTATCATCTTCATCACGGCTAAAAACACCTCCAGATATAGAAAAGTGCTGGAATATTAACAGGAATTCAGCTTCTTATTAAAGATCATTCTAATAATTTATCATCTTCATCACAGCTAAAAACACCTCAGATATAGAAAAGTGCTGGTATATTAACAGGAATTCAGCTTCTTATTAAAGATCATTCTAATAATTTATCATCTTCATCACAGCTAAAAACACCTCAGATATAGAAAAGTGCTGGTATATTAAACAGGAATTCAGCTTCCTATTAAAGATCATTCTAATAATTTATCATCTTCATCACAGCTAAAAACACCTCAGATATAGAAAGTGCTGGTATATTAACAGGAATTCAGCTTCTTATTAAAGATCATTCTAATAATTTATCATCTTCATCAATGCTAAAAACACCTCAGATATAGAAAAGTGCTGGTATATTAACAGGAATTCAGCTTCTTATTAAAGATCATTCTAATAATTTATCATCTTCATCACAGCTAAAAACACCTCAGATATAGAAAAGTGCTGGTATATTAACAGGAATTCAGCTTCTTCTTAAAGATCATTCTAATAATTTATCATCTTCATCACGGCTAAAAACACCTCAGATATAGAAAAGTGCTGGTATATTAACAGGAATTCAGCTTCTTATTAAAGATCATTCTAATAATTTATCATCTTCATCACAGCTAAAAACACCTCAGATATAGAAAAGTGCTGGTATATTAACAGGAATTCAGCTTCTTATTAAAGATCATTCTAATAATTTATCCATCTTCATCACAGCTAAAAACACCTCAGATATAGAAAAGTGCTGGTATATTAACAGGAATTCAGCTTCTTATTAAAGATCATTCTAATAATTTATCATCTTCATCACAGCTAAAAACACCTCAGATACAGAAAAGTGCTGGTATATTAACAGGAATTCAGCTTCTTATTAAAGATCATTCTAATAATTTATCATCTTCATCACAGCTAAAAACACCTCAGATATAGAAAAGTGCTGGTATATTAACAGGAATTCAGCTTCTTATTAAAGATCATTCTAATAATTTATCATCTTCATCACGGCTAAAAACACCTCAGATATAGAAAAGTGCTGGTATATTAACAGGAATTCAGCTTCTTTGCAAAGATCATTCTAATAATTTATCATCTTCATCACGGCTAAAAACACCTCAGATATAGAAAAGTGCTGGTATATTAACAGGAATTTCAGCTTCTCTTAAAGATCATTCTAATAATTTATCATCTTCATCACGGCTAAAAACACCTCAGATATAGAAAAGTGCTGGTATATTAACAGGAATTCAGCTTCTTATTAAAGATCATTCTAATAATTTATCATCTTCATCACAGCTAAAAACACCTCAGATAGAGAAAAGTGCTGGTATATTAACAGGAATTCAGCTTCTTATTAAAGATCATTCTAATAATTTATCATCTTCATTCACGGCTAAAAACACCTCAGATATAGAAAAGTGCTGGTATATTAACAGGAATTCAGCTTCTTATTAAAGATCATTCTAATAATTTATCATCTTCATCACGGCTAAAAACACCTCAGATATAGAAAAGTGCTGGTATATTAACAGGAATTCAGCTTCTTATTAAAGATCATTCTAATAATTTATCATCTTCATCACGGCTAAAAACACCTCAGATATAGAAAAGTGCTGATATATTAACAGGAATTCAGCTTCTTATTAAAGATCATTCTAATAATTGATCATCTTCATCACGGCTAAAAACACCTCAGATATAGAAAAGTGCTGGTATATTAACAGGAATTCAGCTTCTTATAAAGATCATTCTAATAATTTATCATCTTCATCACAGCTAAAAACACCTCAGATATAGAAAAGTGCTGGTATATTAACAGGAATTCAGCTTCTTATTAAAGATCATTCTAATAATTTATCATCTTCATCACAGCTAAAAACACCTCAGATATAGAAAAGTGCTGGTATATTAACAGGAATTCAGCTTCTTATTAAAGATCATTCTAATAATTTATCATCTTCATCACAGCTAAAAACACCTCAGATATAGAAAAGTGCTGGTATATTAACAGGAATTCAGCTTCTTATTAAAGATCATTCTAATATTTATCATCTTCATCACGGCTAAAAACACCTCAGATATAGAAAAGTGCTGGTATATTAACAGGAATTCAGCTTCTTATTAAAGATCATTCTAATAATTTATCATCTTCATCACAGCTAAAAACACCTCAGATATAGAAAAGTGCTGGTATATTAACAGGAATTCAGCTTCTTATTAAAGATCATTCTAATATTTATCATTCTCATCACGGCTAAAAAACACCTCAGATATAGAAAAGTGCTGGTATATTAACAGGAATTCAGCTTCTTATTAAAGATCATTCTAATAATTTATCATCTTCATCACAGCTAAAAACACCTCAGATATAGAAAAGTGCTGGTATATTAACAGGAATTCAGCTTCTTATTAAAGATCATTCTAATAATTTATCATCTTCATCACGGCTAAAAACACCTCAGATATAGAAAAGTGCTGGTATATTAACAGGAATTCAGCTTCTTATTAAAGATCATTCTAATAATTTATCATCTTCATCACAGCTAAAAACACCTCAGATATAGAAAAGTGCTGGTATATTAACAGGAATTCAGCTTCTTATTAAAGATCATTCTAATAATTTATCATCTTCATCACAGCTAAAAACACCTCAGATATAGAAAAGTGCTGGTATATTAACAGGAATTCAGCTTCTTATTAAAGATCATTCTAATAATTTATCATCTTCATCACAGCTAAAAACACCTCAGATATAGAAAAGTGCTGGTATATTAACAGGAATTCAGCTTCTTATGAAAGATCATTCTAATAATTTATCATCTTCATCACAGCTAAAAACACCTCAGATATAGAAAAGTGCTGGTATATTAACAGGAATTCAGCTTCTTATTAAAGATCATTCTAATAATTTATCATCTTCATCACAGCTAAAAACACCTCAGATATAGAAAAGTGCTGGTATATTAACAGAATTCAGCTTCTTATGAAAGATCATTCTAATAATTTATCATCTTCATCACAGCTAAAAACACCTCAGATATAGAAAAGTGCTGGTATATTAACAGGAATTCAGCTTCTTATTAAAGATCATTCTAATAATTTATCATCTTCATCACAGCTAAAAACACCTCAGATATAGAAAAGTGCTGGTATATTAACAGGAATTCAGCTTCTTATTAAAGATCATTCTAATAATTTATCATCTTCATCACAGCTAAAAACACCTCAGATATAGAAAAGTGCTGGTATATTAACAGGAATTCAGCTTCTTATGAAAGATCATTCTAATAATTTATCATCTTCATCACAGCTAAAAACACCTCAGATATAGAAAAGTGCTGGTATATTAACAGGAATTCAGCTTCTTATTAAAGATCATTCTAATAATTTATCATCTTCATCACAGCTAAAAACACCTCAGATATAGAAAAGTGCTGGTATATTAACAGGAATTCAGCTTCTTATGAAAGATCATTCTAATAATTTATCATCTTCATCACAGCTAAAAACACCTCAGATATAGAAAAGTGCTGGTATATTAACAGGAATTCAGCTTCTTATTAAAGATCATTCTAATAATTTATCATCTTCATCACAGGCTAAAAACACCTCAGATATAGAAAAGTGCTGGTATATTAACAGGAATTCAGCTTCTTATTAAAGATCATTCTAATAATTTATCATCTTCATCACGGCTAAAAACACCTCAGATATAGAAAAGTGCTGGTATATTAACAGGAATTCAGCTTCTTATTAAAGATCATTCTAATAATTTATCATCTTCATCACAGCTAAAAACACCTCAGATATAGAAAAGTGCTGGTATATTAACAGGAATTCAGCTTCTTATTAAAGATCATTCTAATAATTTATCATCTTCATCACGGCTAAAAACACCTCAGATATAGAAAAGTGCTGGTATATTAACAGGAATTCAGCTTCTTATTAAAGATCATTCTTATAATTTATCATCTTCATCACAGCTAAAAACACCTCAAATATAGAAAAGTGCTGGTATATTAACAGGAATTCAGCTTCTTATTAAAGATCATTCTAATAATTTATCATCTTCATCACGGCTAAAAACACCTCAGATATAGAAAAGTGCTGGTATATTAACAGGAATTCAGCTTCTTATTAAAGATCATTCTAATAATTTATCATCTTCATCACGGCTAAAAACACCTCAGATATAGAAAAGTGCTGGTATATTAACAGGAATTCAGCTTCTTATTAAAGATCATTCTAATAATTTATCATCTTCATCACAGCTAAAAACACCTCAGATATAGAAAAGTGCTGGTATATTAACAGGAATTCAGCTTCTTATTAAAGATCATTCTAATAATTTATCATCTTCATCACAGCTAAAAACACCTCAGATATAGAAAAGTGCTGGTATATTAACAGGAATTCAGCTTCTTATTAAAGATCATTCTAATAATTTATCATCTTCATCACAGCTAAAAACACCTCAGATATAGAAAAGTGCTGGTATATTAACAGGAATTCAGCTTCTTATTAAAGATCATTCTAATAATTTATCATCTTCATCACAGCTAAAAACACCTCAGATATAGAAAAGTGCTGGTATATTAACAGGAATTCAGCTTCTTATTAAAGATCATTCTAATAATTTATCATCTTCATCACAGCTAAAAACACCTCAGATATAGAAAAGTGCTGGTATATTAACAGGAATTCAGCTTCTTATTAAAGATCATTCTAATAATTTATCATCTTCATCACGGCTAAAAACACCTCAGATATAGAAAAGTGCTGGTATATTAACAGGAATTCAGCTTCTTATTAAAGATCATTCTAATAATTTATCATCTTCATCACAGCTAAAAACACCTCAGATATAGAAAAGTGCTGGTATATTAACAGGAATTCAGCTTCTTATTAAAGATCATTCTAATAATTTATCATCTTCATCACAGGCTAAAAACACCTCAGATATAGAAAAGTGCTGGTATATTAACAGGAATTCAGCTTCTTATTAAAGATCATTCTAATAATTTATCATCTTCATCACGGCTAAAAACACCTCAGATATAGAAAAGTGCTGGGTATATTAACAGGAATTCAGCTTCTTATTAAAGATCATTCTAATAATTTATCATCTTCATCACGGCTAAAAACACCTCAGATATAGAAAAGTGCTGGTATATTAACAGGAATTCAGCTTCTTATTAAAGATCATTCTAATAATTTATCATCTTCATCACAGCTAAAAACACCTCAGATATAGAAAAGTGCTGGTATATTAACAGGAATTCAGCTTCTTATTAAAGATCATTCTAATAATTTATCATCTTCATCACAGCTAAAAACACCTCAGATATAGAAAAGTGCTGGTATATTAACAGGAATTCAGCTTCTTATTAAAGATCATTCTAATAATTTATCATCTTCATCACAGCTAAAAACACCTCAGATATAGAAAAGTGCTGGTATATTAACAGGAATTCAGCTTCTTATTAAAGATCATTCTAATAATTTATCATCTTCATCACGGCTAAAAACACCTCAGATATAGAAAAGTGCTGGTATATTAACAGGAATTCAGCTTCTTATTAAAGATCATTCTAATAATTTATCATCTTCATCACAGCTAAAAACACCTCAGATATAGAAAAGTGCTGGTATATTAACAGGAATTCAGCTTCTTATTAAAGATCATTCTAATAATTTATCATCTTCATCACGGCTAAAAACACCTCAGATATAGAAAAGTGCTGGTATATTAACAGGAATTCAGCTTCTTATTAAAGATCATTCTAATAATTTATCATCTTCATCACAGCTAAAAACACCTCAGATATAGAAAAGTGCTGGTATATTAACAGGAATTCAGCTTCTTATTAAAGATCATTCTAATAATTTATCATCTTCATCACAGCTAAAAACACCTCAGATATAGAAAAGTGCTGGTATATTAACAGGAATTCAGCTTCTTATTAAAGATCATTCTAATAATTTATCATCTTCATCACAGCTAAAAACACCTCAGATATAGAAAAGTGCTGGTATATTAACAGGAATTCAGCTTCTTATTAAAGATCATTCTAATAATTTATCATCTTCATCACGGCTAAAAACACCTCAGATATAGAAAAGTGCTGGTATATTAACAGGAATTCAGCTTCTTATTAAAGATCATTCTAATAATTTATCATCTTCATCACAGCTAAAAACACCTCAGATATAGAAAAGTGCTGGTATATTAACAGGAATTCAGCTTCTTATTAAAGATCATTCTAATAATTTATCATCTTCATCACAGCTAAAAACACCTCAGATATAGAAAAGTGCTGGTATATTAACAGGAATTCAGCTTCTTATTAAAGATCATTCTAATAATTTATCATCTTCATCACAGCTAAAAACACCTCAGATATAGAAAAGTGCTGGTATATTAACAGGAATTCAGCTTCTTATTAAAGATCATTCTAATAATTTATCATCTTCATCACAGCTAAAAACACCTCAGATATAGAAAAGTGCTGGTATATTAACAGGAATTCAGCTTCTTATTAAAGATCATTCTAATAATTTATCATCTTCATCACAGCTAAAAACACCTCAGATATAGAAAAGTGCTGGTATATTAACAGGAATTCAGCTTCTTATTAAAGATCATTCTAATAATTTATCATCTTCATCACAGCTAAAAACACCTCAGATATAGAAAAGTGCTGGTATATTAACAGGAATTCAGCTTCTTATTAAAGATCATTCTAATAATTTATCATCTTCATCACAGCTAAAAACACCTCAGATATAGAAAAGTGCTGGTATATTAACAGGAATTCAGCTTCTTATTAAAGATCATTCTAATAATTTATCATCTTCATCACAGCTAAAAACACCTCAGATATAGAAAAGTGCTGGTATATTAACAGGAATTCAGCTTCTTTGTAAAGATCATTCTAATAATTTATCATCTTCATCACAGCTAAAAACACCTCAGATATAGAAAAGTGCTGGTATATTAACAGGAATTCAGCTTCTTATTAAAGATCATTCTAATAATTTATCATCTTCATCACGGCTAAAAACACCTCAGATATAGAAAAGTGCTGGTATATTAACAGGAATTCAGCTTCTTATTAAAGATCATTCTAATAATTTATCATCTTCATCACAGCTAAAAACACCTCAGATATAGAAAAGTGCTGGTATATTAACAGGAATTCAGCTTCTTATTAAAGATCATTCTAATAATTTATCATCTTCATCACAGCTAAAAACACCTCAGATATAGAAAAGTGCTGGTATATTAACAGGAATTCAGCTTCTTATTAAAGATCATTCTAATAATTTATCATCTTCATCACAGCTAAAAACACCTCAGATATAGAAAAGTGCTGGTATATTAACAGGAATTCAGCTTCTTATTAAAGATCATTCTAATAATTTATCATCTTCATCACGGCTAAAAACACCTCAGATATAGAAAAGTGCTGGTATATTAACAGGAATTCAGCTTCTTATTAAAGATCATTCTAATAATTTATCATCTTCATCACGGCTAAAAACACCTCAGATATAGAAAAGTGCTGGTATATTAACAGGAATTCAGCTTCTTATTAAAGATCATTCTAATAATTTATCATCTTCATCACAGCTAAAAACACCTCAGATATAGAAAAGTGCTGGTATATTAACAGGAATTCAGCTTCTTATTAAAGATCATTCTAATAATTTATCATCTTCATCACGGCTAAAAACACCTCAGATATAGAAAAGTGCTGGTATATTAACAGGAATTCAGCTTCTTATTAAAGATCATTCTAATAATTTATCATCTTCATCACGGCTAAAAACACCTCAGATATAGAAAAGTGCTGGTATATTAACAGGAATTCAGCTTCTTATTAAAGATCATTCTAATATTTATCATTCTCATCACGGCTAAAAACACCTCAGATATAGAAAAGTGCTGGTATATTAACAGAATTCAGCTTCTTATTAAAGATCATTCTAATATTTATCATCTTCATCACAGCTAAAAACACCTCAGATATAGAAAAGTGCGGGTATATTAACAGGAATTCAGCTTCTTATTAAAGATCATTCTAATAATTTATCATCTTCATCACGGCTAAAAACACCTCAGATATAGAAAAGTGCTGGTATATTAACAGGAATTCAGCTTCTTATTAA
The DNA here is from genome assembly GCA_037902135.1 of Cetoscarus ocellatus. Taxonomy (NCBI): domain Eukaryota; kingdom Metazoa; phylum Chordata; class Actinopteri; order Labriformes; family Labridae; genus Cetoscarus; species Cetoscarus ocellatus. Next base: position 31,660 of record JBAMNC010002293.1, read on the forward strand.
AGATCATTCTAATAATTTATCATCTTCATCACAGCTAAAAACACCTCAGATATAGAAAAGTGCTGGTATATTAACAGGAATTCAGCTTCTTATTAAAGATCATTCTAATAATTTATCATCTTCATCACAGCTAAAAACACCTCAGATAAAGAAAAGTGCTGGTATATTAACAGGAATTCAGCTTCTTATTAAAGATCATTCTAATAATTTATCATCTTCATCACAGCTAAAAACACCTCAGATATAGAAAAGTGCTGGTATATTAACAGGAATTCAGCTTCTTATTAAAGATCATTCTAATAATTTATCATCTTCATCACGGCTAAAAACACCTCAGATATAGAAAAGTGCTGGTATATTAACAGGAATTCAGCTTCTTTGTAAAGATCATTCTAATAATTTATCATCTTCATCACAGCTAAAAACACCTCAGATATAGAAAAGTGCTGGTATATTAACAGGAATTCAGCTTCTTATTAAAGATCATTCTAATAATTTATCATCTTCATCACAGCTAAAAACACCTCAGATATAGAAAAGTGCTGGTATATTAACAGGAATTCAGCTTCTTATTAAAGATCATTCTAATAATTTATCATCTTCATCACAGCTAAAAACACCTCAGATATAGAAAAGTGCTGGTATATTAACAGGAATTCAGCTTCTTATTAAAGATCATTCTAATAATTTGCCTCCATGTTCGTTTCATCAGGCAGATGAACGTAGGAGGAGAACAGGAGCTGGACCAGGAGGACCAGGAGGACCAGGAGGACCAGGGGAAGAGGATGTTTGAATGAGATCCGTGTTGATGTTTAACTATTTAGCTATCTGTCATCCAACCATTCATCCATCCATCTATTCTTTTATACTTGTTTATCCATCAGTCCATAAAGTCATCCATACAAAAAACAAAACAAGCATCTATCTATCTATCTATAATAACTTACACTTGATCTTCTTACTGTGATCTTCACCAATCAAATGAACGCCTCTCCTCACCTTTAAATGCGCCGCGGGCGAGGCGCAGTGACAATTTCACCTCGGTGGAGAAGAAGGTCAGAGCCGCTGTCACTTTTACAGCAACTGGGGGAGCGCAGGGGCCACGGGGCCGCGCATCGGAGGACACGGTGCGCGTCACCGTGTGGACCACCTCACGGGACAGATGTAATCTGTTCCTGTGTCGTGAATAGGAGTACAAAATTAAGTGATAATTACATTTAAACACAGCAGCAGGCTAATACATTCATCATGCTTGTGATCCACCTGCATTCCTGGTCTGTCATAACAGAACCTTTAGTGAAATATTGCCCCCGGTATCTCCTCCTCATCCTCTTTGCAATAATGTTCTCCGTCTTTTTAGATCACCTTAAGAATAAAGATTAAAACAGAGAAATATGGGCAATCACAGGTAAGTCCTTAAGACACCTAGTGACTTTCATTTATTCAGAGAGCGTCTCTCTCTTTTTTCTTTTCTTTTGAATTTCATGAGATGAGAGAAGCAGGATACTCCGTATTGGATGATGTGGCTGTTTGTGGTTGGCTGAGAGATGTGAACTCGTTAGTTTGCGTCAATCTTCCAGCTGCCGTCAGGTTGAGTTTCCATTATGACAAACGTCTCTGATCTGACATCAGATGACGGGACAATTAATATAGATACAAATGTATGTGCTGGTTCAGGCCGTTACATTAAATAGTGGTGCTGTGATTGTTTATTGCATTGAAATGTGCCTGACACTGTGGACATCTGCCTGTGAGGTTTTGGTGACGTGTGCGCACTGTGCGGCTGTCAGCCAAATTACCACTGCCCGGGTGCGCCTCGTCTGCGCCGAGAATAGACCAGGTTGGAGCTGGCGGGCTTTCAGCGCACCTTCCGCACAGTTTTTTTGGCACGAAATTGTCACTGCGCCAAGCTGAATCTTTCGACACCTCCCCCTGGTGCGCCGTCACACCCATCTGACGGCCACCCTGCACCACCCTGAGTTGCGCCAGGAAATTAGAGCCCAACATCTTTATTTCTGACATTTTGTAAATATGAAAATCTTTTTATTTTTGTTGAATTGAAACAGTTAAAATGTATATTAGTTTAAAATGCCTGTAGTCATATAAAAGTCATTCACATGTTGTCAGTATAACATTTTATGTTTGTATGTAGTCATTCATTACCTTTCATTACATTACTTTTCTTTTCCTAATAACAGTCTTATGATGCTTCATATTTTGTTTCCACCAACACATGAACTCCCTAAAAAGAAAAACATGAGCTGTTCCAAGTAAACATGAATAACTGTCTTAACTTTTACTTTTGTCTTTAAAATTGGGACTTTTTAGAGCCGGCAGATAGAATATATTCTTCATTGTCAGCTTTTGTTGTTTGTTTCAAAGTGCATGGACAATACAGTGTTTTATTTTTCATTTGTGGCCTTCAGTGCATTGAATGCAAAACAAAAGTTGGAGTTGTGAGGTCTTGTGTTGAGTATGTACTGTGAGGAGATTTTACCTTTTTGAAGGTGCCTGTTACAAATCCACCCTCGTACTATCACTTTTCTGTTGTCTCATTAATCCTTCATCGTTTCTCTGCATATAGGAGTCCACAAGACTGCATTTCATTTCTGTTCAGATGTTTCTTCTACAGAGTACTTCTGTAAAGTTTTAGAGGTTCAAAACTGTTTGAAAATAAATATAGCAGCATTTAATGATGGAGACTCATTATTTAGTGAATAATTTGACTGTTCTAGACCTTGTCTTTGTGTAGATTTGTTTTATATTCTAATTAGTTTGGTATTGTACTTAAGTCCTCTAGTTTGAGAAATGGTGTCGGTAGGTTACACAGGTTATTACAGGAGGGGAGGCAGGGGGAGCAGCGAGCACCTGGGAAGGCCCATTTTTACAAAGAAAGAGGGCAGCAAAAACCAATCATTTCCTTAGAACCAATGAAACAATTAACCATGAGACTGATTAGTGATAATGTTAGAATGACCTCCCTATCCATGGTTATTAAAATAATATTAAATAACTTTACAATTATATAGACAAGAGGACCCTCTTGACAACGAGATGCCACATCTCAAGGGGCTAACCTTGAATAAATCTACAGTATATTCATCAGAGACATAGTTCCTGCATTTTTGAGACTTTCAAGATGATAGATTTATGTTTGCTTGCCTCCCTCTGCCGGTGCTCCTGCAAAATGACAGTTTTCACAGCCTGGTGTGCTGTCATGGCAGCGGCAGCAAAAATTGAGAGGACCATGATATTTTTGCCACATCTCAAGGGGCTAACCTCGAATAAATGTATATTCAGTAGAGACAATGTTTTTTTTGACACAACTACAGATTACAATCAATACAAATATACATACAGACATACAAATAAAACAAGACCCCCAAAGGAAAAAAAACACCCACAACAACAATGCATGAACACAATGTTACAACCATTATTGCCAGCGTTTACCTGTGAGGGTGTAGGTTACACATATTCATTAAATGGGAAGATATTGAGATTTTGAGGCACACAGTTTGTTCTCACAGTTTTCTTGTTTTCATCGCTGCAGTTCCAACACAAAGACATCAGCGTTTGGTTTGGTGTCTGTCCATTTTTTCTTATGAATGTGGAATTTTCCAAGCATCAGGATTAGTTTAACAAAAAAGACTGTACCCTCATTCAAGTTTTCTTCAAAATAAATGAAAATGTCCTTTTCTTGTCAAATTATGACTTGTCCTGCTATTGTCCTTAAATAATGCTGTACATCAGTCCAGTATGCTTTTAAGAGAGCACATTTATAAACCAGATGAAGAACTGTTTCCTCTTCCTTCCCACAGAATTTGCATAACAAATCAATATCAATATTAAGCCTTGCCAGTATTTGTTGAGCTGGATAAATCTTACATAGAATCTTAAATGAAACCTCTTTAACCTTATTATTTAAACAGAATTTCTCACCAACCATCCATGCTCTCTGCAGGTTAATTTCTCCATAAAAAGTTCCAGAAAGATTGTCCTAAAGGTAAAGTTGTGGTTAGATACAGTTTCTAATATATTTGTTTAAGCGTCTCTTCTTTGTTATATCAATTTCACCAACAAAAATCTGAGTATTAAAGGTTCCTGTGGTAGGACAAACATCCTAAGTTCCTGAGCTTCTAAGCAGCTGCAGTACAGCCCTTGGTACAGCTTCAAACACTAACGCATACTCTCACAGTGGGACTGGAAACTCAAATTATTCTAAATTCTTGGTAAGAGAGGTCATTTTAATTTTCCTCTATCATTAACAAGCTGCTTAACCCAGATAATCCCATGATCAAACCACGTCCTGTAAAGTAACGATTTAGTTTTATATAGAATATTTTCATTGTTTGAAATATATAGATTAGTTGGTGAGAAGCTATGCTTATGAATCAGTTTGCAGGCCAGTAAAGCTTGTTTATGGAAATTTGACAGTTATTCAGTAGTTTTTCTGCCTTTACTTACATTTCAATATATAAAGGATTCCACCAAAAGCATTAAACACAAACTTAGGGAAAGTATTCCAGATATTGTCTCTGGAGTCTGTACTGTGTTTAATGAATGCATCTTCAGGTGGGCAGGCTTCCTGCACATACACACACATTATATTCATGTTGTTTAATAACTGTAATATTAATATTTATTATGTGAACCATTTACTTTATCACTTGATCATATGACTATGCACAACTTGTAATTGCTAACATTTGGGCAATTAAATTTTAAAACTGAAAATTTTCAGGACTTTATGCAGTATGTATAAAATTGGTTAAATAACTTTTAGAAATATCATTATTATTGAAAAAACATACAAATGATTATAAATAAAAACATAAATGCAATAACTAGTAAATGATACAGTTACGAGTTACGGTAAATTAAATATATAAGTATATATGTGTGTATATATATATATACATATATATATACACATACACACACATATATATATATATTCACTCATATACATACATAATAGTGCTAGTCATAAATATGTTCTTGTTTTGAGTTACCGGAAAATTTTAGATCTGCCCCAAGTCTTTATTATTTATTTTATTAATCATAACGGGTATTATACTATTTTTTGCTAGTTTTGTCTATTTTATTGTATAACCATTTGATAAGTTTTTGCCTGTTTCTGTCTATTACATGTATCTTTTAGTTTTTTTTCTATTTCAAACTTTTTAACGTCCAAGCGCTTTTTTGCAATAAAAAACTGCCTCCTCTGCGACTTTAGCACAAGTGGTACGTTAGTATTTTCTAAATCAGCAATAAAGACCTTTTTTATTTGCCATTGTGTTTAAATAATCATAACTGTATTATTCTATTATTTGTTGCTTATATCTGTTTTATTGTATCTTCATTTGTTTAATTGTCGCCTGTTTTTATCTATTTTACGGCCATGCACCTGCAGCACAAGTGGGCGTGTCTTGTAGGGGGCGTGGTTTGTAGGGGGCGTGGTTTGTAGCGGCTGCGGCTGCAGTTTGGTGTTCTTGCTCAACAGCCGCTCAGCAAAGGAAACTCTTCACCTTGACTCACAGCACAAGCTGCCATCTAGTGGCTCTGCTTGGTAACTACGTCTGACTTCATGTGCTGATTAATAGAGAAACGATGACTGTAAACTTCACCAGTTTAACTAAGATACCACTGTTTACAAATTTATTAAACCCATCACAGGAGGACATACAACTTTATTCTACAAGACCAACTAAATGAATAGTATAGTATGAATGAAATTTTAGTCAGTTGAATTAAATCTATCTCATCAACTTTAAGTCTACTCTATATGTTTTAATTGAACTTTACCTGGATACCATCTCCCTAGGAGGACTAATAACTTTATTCTACAAGTTCACTTAGGTTGGATTATGTTTATTATCGGAGGAGAAATTAACTTTATTGGACTGCCAACCGCTTGGACTACTTTTTGTACATGCTAATGGATGCAATGATGTGAATACTATTAAAATATCTTTTTAATTATATATATATATATATATATATATATATATATATATATATATATATTATATATATATATATTTATTTGCGTATATATGTATGTGTGTATATATGTAATATAGAATATAGACACTAGCTGCTTTCTGTGACCATTATCAATGGGACATAGAAGGCTGCATTTTAGAAATGACTACATTTAATTTCCCTGACAAAAACCTTTTCAACACAAAAGTGCATTGAAAGTCATTCAACAATATTTTCCAATGTGAGGAAAAGCTTTGTCTGTTGTAATAATCATAATTTGTTTATTCATGGAGGGATAAGTTTTACTTACAGAAACACTTTCTTATTCCTCTACACAAAGTGCTTCAACAAGACATAATTAAGCCTTTCAGACTTGAGAATTGCTAACAGAGAAGAATGTAATCCCTCCCATATTTATTGTATAAGTGAACACTAATGGAGGTAAGCAGGAAGGATCTATTTGTGTATATATATCATTCTTAAAACAAGAATAATATTATTTATTCAAAAAACTTTAGGGGGAATTTTCTTACCCCACTTGCAGATTTGTCTCAAGTCATTGAATTAAATCTATCTCATCAACTTTAAGTCTACTCTATATGTTTTAATTGAACTTTACCTGGATACCATCTCCCTAGGAGGACTAATAACTTTATTCTACAAGTTCACTTAGGTTGGATTATGTTTATTATCGGAGGAGAAATTATTTTTATTGGACTGCCAACCGCTTGGACTACTTTTTGTACATGCTAATGGATGCAATGATGTGAATACTATTAAAATATCTTTTTAATTTATTTTATAGATGATAAAATAGAAGATTTTTGTTGTCAAAAACCTATATTATAAAGATTCCTATTAGACCAATACTTTTATTTTATTTAATTTCAATTCATTTTGCACATCATTAATTATAATTAAGCTATTTCATAAATTTTCCTTCTTTTTATTTCATTTACTAACACATCAAATGTTTTTAAGTCAGCTTTTATTTTCACTAAGGCTCCAGTTTTGTTTTGTTTCTTTAACCCCACCACCACCCCCCTCATCGGAGGACAAATAACTTTATTCTTTATTGCACTTGGACCAGAAAACACCTTTTACATTTAACTCTACATGATTACAGTTATTAAATAACAGAGTCTTTAAATCTGTTTAATATTTCAGTTAATTAAGTTTTAAGTCAACAAATTTCTTTTTTTCAGGGGTATTACTTTTAAGATTGTTAAATATTACATGTACTGTTATTTTACCAGAAGATCTAATATTCATAGGAGACGTTACTACCATTATTCCATTAAAAACATCTTCAAACGTTGTATATAATTTCCTACCACATAAAATGTGTTTTAAATCAGCTTTTACTTTCTCGAAGACTTCTGTGTTGTTTTTGTTTTGTTTTTTTTTTACCCACAAACCCTCATCGGAGGAGAAATTAACTTAATTCGACTGCCAACTGCTTGGACTGCTGATTGTACATGGTAATGGACGCATTGAGATAAATACTGTTAAAAAATCATTAAAAATGTATTTTATATAAGATGAAAGAGAAGTTTTGTTGTCAAAAACCTATATTATCAGGATTATTATTTGACCAATACTTTTATTTCATTTAATTTCAATTCATAATGTACATCATTAATTAAAATTAAGCTATTACATAAATTTTCCTTCTTTTTATTTCATTTACTAACACATCAAATGTTTTTAAGTCAGCTTTTATTTTCACTAAGGCTCCAGTTTTGGTTTGTTTCTTTAACCCCACCACCACCCCCCTCATCGGAGGACAAATAACTTTATTCTTTATTGCACTTGGACCAGAAAACACCTTTTACATTTAACTCTACATGATTACAGTTATTAAATAACAGAGTCTTTAAATCTGCTTAATATTTCAGTTAATTAAGTTTTAAGTCAACAAATTTCTTTTTTCAGGGTTATTACTTTTAAGATTGTTAAATATTACATGTCCTGTTATTTTACCAGAAGATCTAATATTCATAGCAGACGTTACTACCATTATTCCATTAAAAACATCTTCAAACGTTGTATATAATTTCCTACCACATAAAATGTGTTTTAAATCAGCTTTTACTTTCTCGAAGACTTCTGTGTTGTTTTTGTTTTGTTTTTTTTTTACCCACAAACCCTCATTGGAGGAGAAATTAACTTAATTCGACTGCCAACTGCTTGGACTGCTGATTGTACATGGTAATGGACGCATTGAGATAAATACTGTTAAAAAATCATTAAAAATGTATTTTATATAAGATGAAAGAGAAGTTTTGTTGTCAAAAACCTATATTATCAGGATTATTATTTGACCAATACTTTTATTTCATTTAATTTCAATTCATAATGTACATCATTAATTAAAATTAAGCTATTACATAAATTTTCCTTCTTTTTATTTCATTTACTAACACATCAAATGTTTTTAAGTCAGCTTTTATTTTCACTAAGGCTCCAGTTTTGGTTTGTTTCTTTAACCCCACCACCACCCCCTCATCGGAGGACAAATAACTTTATTCTTTATTGCACTTGGACCAGAAAACACCTTTTACATTTAACTCTACATGATTACAGTTATTAAATAACAGAGTCTTTAAATCTGTTTAATATTTCAGTTAATTAAGTTTTATGTCAACAAATTTCTTTTTTTCAGGGTTTTGGGTATTTGGATTTATTTATTTTTTATTTCTGTTGATTTTATTGGATTTTTAAGTTTAAATGTTGTGATTGCATGTGCTGTTGTGAAGACAAGTATCACACACATGAAATCAAGATAGAAAGGACCAAGTCACTTATCACAAGTTGACTTGTGCTGCCGTCTAAAAAGAAAGGTGCTGTTGAATCAACAACACTTACAACCACAAAGAAAACACACCAGCTGAATCTCAACAAGTTCAGCTGATAAATCTTCCTCTCACCAGCAGTGAACCCTGGGCCTCCAAAATTTGCTCAGTCAAACCCTCCACTGACAGCCACTCCTGATACATCTCAGCTCACTGGTCAGTAGTATTATAATGGTACATGGGGCGGTGCTTAATTTTGTAGGCGTTCCTATTGGTCACGTGTTAGTGACGTCATACGGCGGTCACGTGATGATTTTGTTGTCCCTCCCCCTCACCGGATATGATGTTATGTGGGATGAGTCTATTTGATTATGCTGAGGACCTCCCTGTAGGCGTATCTACTATTTGAGTTGTATATATAGAGCTAAGTTTCTGGTGTTTAATTACCTTCTCTTTCTCTGAGACAAGGACATCACCGGACCACGCCTCCTTACGTTTTTTTCTCCAGTCACCCGACTTTTTTTGATTTTCTTCAACCATGATGGAATCAGGAGCCCCAGATCTGATCAACGCCGCCTGCTCTGATGTTGGTGAAGATGTTTTAGGTATGTCTGTCAATAGGCATGCCTTTGCTCAATCTTGTGTTGATGCACCGGGGCGTAGACCACGTAGAGAAGGAGGGCTTACTTTTTCGGCACTACCGGAGATGAAACTAGAGCTCGAGGGTGTTAATGGGTATGCGTACTCTGTTATATATAAGAATGGACGTGTTACGTTGAGTGTGGGGAGTAGTGAGAAATCGTCAGATTTTAAATCAGTTAGTGGATCGTTGTCTGTTAAAGACTGGAAACTTTTCTGTTCTACTGTGTGTGCAGACCTTGATATATGTGGCTTCCCAGAGGTTGTCTATGTGTCTCAGTGGTTGAGCGCTGTGGGGCCTCAGATTTATCGAGTAGAAGCAGACAGATTTAGCAGACAAGAAGATGATTTTATTTTTCTGAGTTTTTGTGAGGACAGAGAGAGTGTGATTGCAAGTAGAGGTCGTGAAGAATGGCGATCACAGCCATATCCTCTGACTCTTCAGGAGTATGATTCATGGTTTAAAACTTTTCTCTTTATTCAGTGGTGTGACTGGCGGATTTTGCAGAGATTGTTTAGCGAAGTCGATGAGGCCATTAAAAAAGACAGAATCGGCAGTAGTTTTGAACGCATTAGAAAACGTCTTTTTTTCCATAATGAGACACATATGGAGCCGATTGGTCGCCTTACTCCCCTGTGCAGGCCGAAAATCATCAGACACCCAGACTTCTAATAACTAACTGGGTAGGTTTTTTTTTATTGGATTAATACTTTATCAGTTATATCATACAATTTACAAAGATCTTGTTTGATGTATTTGATTCTATCCACTAATGAAATGTTTTTTTTTCTCTTTTTAAATAGTGTGCACACAAACCAGAGGGAGTCCCAGGAGACCGAAATCACCTTGGTCTCCATCTTACTCGCCACCACCTCTATTTCGTAATAGTCTCTACTACTACATTCCACCAACACCATCACCACCGCCGTCACCTTCTCAGTTTCTTCATACCCCTCCAATGTCACCATTTTACCCGTCACAGCTGATGTTTCCAAGCTCTCCACCAAGCTCTCCACCATCTCCTTCTCTGCTGCCTCAATCTATGGGTATTGAGGCACCACACTGGATTTCGCCAGAGGGAGCCGAATTCGGCTCGATGCTCCACGCAGGAGGGGGAGAATTTCCCCCTCCTCTGTTGCCTCAATCTTTGGATTTTGAGGCACAGACCTGTTCCGGCTCGATACTCGATGTAGGAGGGGGAGAATTGTCAGTTATGACACCGGCTGACTATTTGGACGTGATACGGAGTTGTGCAACATGTCTGTTAAATGCCGGGTATGTCGCACTAAGGGAGGAGGAGTGCTATGGATGTCAGACAAGTCATCCGAGCCAGAGAGAGCACGAGTGCTTGTCAGAAGCCTCAGATCACTTTTATACCAGAAATCTGGTGAAGGTGACAAAGACTGTTTTGGACGTCAGCTTTATTCCAGCCATCTTCTACCATCTGAAAAAGAGGAACTGTCATCTGCCGAGTGAAGAACGAGTCATGGGGGTCATAGATGCATTTTTCTATGAACTGCAAGTAACTGCAAACATCAAGGAGATGCTGGATGGGGTATTGCGAGGGGTTACTCCAGAACAGCTGAATCATCTGCATGACATGGTTTGTGGACGTTGGGGTACCAAGGACTGATATGAGTGACTTTTTCATTTTGTTGTGTGTAGAAGTGTATAAAAATGTTGTAGTGTTTTTTTCATATACCTGGTTTGATTTTCTTTTGAGTTAATGTTTTTTGTGTTTTTAAATAATTAAAAAAAAAAAAAGTATGGTACAAACTTTATGCATTCATTCTTGTTTGTGACAGTAGTTGGTGTTGTATAGCCAATTGGTTTGTCTGATATTTTTGTATGTCTTGTTAATATTTTGAATAAAAAGACTTTGTTAAAACTGTCATGTGTTCATTTTTACTTTAACACAATCATGGAAACAACTCTGCAGAAAATATATTACGATCCAGCACATCCCGGGGGTCTTGGGAGTGTGTATAACCTTTACAAAGCTGTCAAAGAGTGTGCAGGGGTTACACCATCTTTACCAGAGGTGAAGAAGTTTTTATTGGGTCAAGATGTGTATACTTTACATGCCAAAGCAGCATTGAATTTTCCAAGGAACAGGGTCTTGGTTAATGGGATAGATAAACAGTTTCAGATGGATTTAGTTGACATGAGTGAATATGCATCAGAAAACGACAATATAAAATACCTTCTAACATGTATTGATGTATTTTCCAAATGTGCATGGGTAAGATGTCTTAAAAACAAGTCCGCAATAGCTGTCACAAATGCTTTTAAAGATACTCTACAGGAAGGGCGGGTTCCAGATAAACTACAAACAGATGAAGGTAGAGAGTTTTATAACAAACTCTTTCAACAATTATTGAAAAAGTATAATATTATCCACTTTTCTACATCTAATGAAACAAAAGCCTCTGTAGTGGAGTGTTTCAACAGAACTTTTAAGACAAGGATGTGGAGATATTTAACATCTGTCAACTCAAGGAGATACGTAGAAGTAGTTCAAGATCTCGTGCATGCTTATAATAATTCTCACCATAGATCTATTGGGATGACGCCACAAGCAGTCAACAAAGATAATGAGAGGACTGTGTTTTACAACTTGTACAAAAGGAAACCCTAGAGAGCTCTATCGTTCAAATTTAATGTAGGGGATACTGTGAGAATATCAAAACTTCGTGGAGTGTTTAGAAAAGGATATGAACAAACTTTCACAGATGAATTTTTTACAATAACGAGTCGTATAGGAAGAGATCCTCCTGTATACAAACTAACAGACTGTGGAGGGGAGTTGTTAAAAGGATCGTTTTTACGAGTATGAGTTACGACAAGTCATCAATGATAAAAACAAAACTTTTAAAATACAAGCAATATTGTCAAGAAAAAGTGTATCTGGCAAAAACCATGTCCTGGTTGAATGGCTGGGTTGGCCTGAGAAATTCAACTCATGGGAGTGTGAGGACGACATTATTGATGTTTAAAAAGGACAGTGTAATCTGTTTTACCCATCAGACGTAAAATCTTACAGTGAAGTCAAGACATCACGGATAAGAAAAATGGATTTTATGTGACGTTGCCTAGTAATGCTTCAACAAACGTTTACCCAAATAACAAAATATGGAACTATCGTACAAAATTAGCAAAACCAATTGTTCTGAACGAACCGTATGAGGTAGGCCTGATAGAGATTCAATATCCAAGGAATTGGTTAACATTCTCACCAAGTGATGGACAGGTGACTATTGTCAATATTAAAACAAAAAAGGAAACCATAATAACATTATCCCCGGGGCATTATGATACCATACAAAGAATAGTCAAAGAATTTAATTCAAAATGCATCGTCACAAGTGCGACAGCAGGTATAAATCTACACTACAATCCTATAACAAATCATATTTTCATCACTGGCGCTGAAGGATTAGCCTTAACATTTAGAGGTAGACTTGCTGAAATTTTGGGGTTTGTTCCTGAAAACCCTTTCATTGTGCAAGACATAGCCATTTATAAAAAAACGTCTGTAGCGCCTTACCCTGCAGTGTGAGTTTTGTCCCTCCTAAACATGGAAAATTGACCAGAAAAAAAGAAGAAAACAAGAGACACAATGTTATGGATCACGGTTCCTTTATCTCAGAAAACATGCGGCATGGAGAGGAGACCTGGAGAGGTGTCCTCTGAAGACAAGACAGTTCACCAACCTTAAATACAGCTCTCACAGAATCCCATGACACAATATATGTATATTTAGCATCTGTTCAAGAGAGGATAGACCTCAGGACACCATATACAGGTAAAATTTCACACCCTGTTGAAAACCACCCCCACCACCTGTTTACAAAGGGGTCAAAAGTTGTCTAAAAACAGATGTCAGGCCTTGGTGTTGTTTTACTCACTGAGTTTAAATAAAGCTTTTCAAAAAATTCCTCACAGTTCCCCCATTTTGACACAAAGTGTCAATATAATTTTTTGAAAGAAACCATCGCCTTTATTAAAACATTATAATTGATTTAGGTTGAACTTAAAAACAAAACCATGAAAAACTAATTTGGGATGACAGAGTAATACCATCATAGATTTTATTTACATTGGCTTCATTTAAGTCGTTTGTACTGCACGGTTTTCCAGGAGTCCATTCTGACAGGCTGTAAACAGTTGGGTCATTTACTGATATTTTATTGACAGTGGTATCCTCTTCTTTGGGTTGTCCTGAGTCTTTATTGGTGACATGCCAATGCCACTTTTTCCTCTGTATCTTTCATCCATGATGACAGTGGACTTTTAGTCCATTGATTTTCGATTTCCAGTCTTTCCAAAACAGTAGCACTGATGTGATAGCTGGTTTTATTCATCAGAAACCCCTTTGCCACGTAGGGGCCTGTAGGTTCGTAGGTGTATTGTTGGTAAATGGTTGAAACTGGGATGCATGAATCCGGGTGTCCCTCTCAGCTACTCGGACAACAGTTGGAGTTGTCAGCATCACCTGGTATGGGCTCACTGGGGTTGATGCCAGTCTTTCCTTGTCAAGGCCTTGACCACAACCCAGCCCTATGGCTCAATGCTATGGAGCTTCACAGGCTCAGGGAGGGCAGCTTTTATCTTGAGGAAATACAGATTTCAGACAATTATTAAGTGTACAAACAATATTGAACCATATTTTTATCATTTGTCAATGTTAACTTACCTTGAGAAAAAAGAGTGTTAATCATTCTCATCCTGTCAGTATTTCATAAGACGAGAGCCCAGTTGCTCTATGTGGACGGCCTCTCATAAACATCAATGCAAGAAGTAAAATTTCAACCCATGATTCCTTTGTTCCTGCCATGAGTTTTTTAGTTTTGTCTTTAAAGTTTGATTACCTCTTTATACACCCCTTCCTCTTGCTGTATGATAAGCACAATGTTTTATTTTTTTATTTTATTTTTTTAATATATTTGCAGGTTTTTTAGATAGATTCGTAATTATGGTATTAACAAAATGTGAATCATTATCACTACCAAATTTTGATGTAAGTCCCCAGTGTGGGATTATTTCCTTTAGCAATGCCTTTGAAACTGAAACAGCTGTTGCATACTTACATGGAAAACTCTCAATCCAAGTAAAACATATCAACAATTACAAGGCAATACTTGTATCCATTACATGTAGCAAGTTCAAGGAAATTCATCATTAAATGTTCGAAAGGCCCCTCAGGTGTAGGATGGGCTGGCTGGGGCATCTGTATACCTCTGCCAATATTGTTTGTAGCACAGATTACACATTTTTCTGCAGAAATTTTAACCAAACTGGAAAAGAAAACCTTAAAATCTTGGAGCATACCATGATTTAGTCACTTTTTTTAACATCCCCCATTTTGAGACATGGACAGAACCATGAGTCAAGCTATCCAAAATGGAAATATGGGTTTCAAAAGAAGTAAAAGGCTGTTGGATGTAATTCATAAACCTGACGTCAATTTTGTGAATCCCTTTCCCTTCCATTGTGCTAATTTTTGAGAAATAGCTGTTTGTTATAGCAAAGTAACATATGTGAGAGTGAACGTTATCATGGACAGAAAGAGTTATTCGCAAAAACGGGGGAAATTTTTTATGCAGCATTAGGATTTAGTTTTAGTAGCAGCATTTCAATCTGTCATTTTGTTTGCGCACGGCATTTACATACTGCAACAGATGCTGTCAACAGTAAGGCAGACAAGAGATTAATGACAGGTGTTCTATGAGTTATTGGTTTGTTTGTTGATGTAAAAATCCTCAGTTTTTCGATAATGCATGAAAATTATGGCAAATA
Source organism: Cetoscarus ocellatus (assembly GCA_037902135.1). Classification (NCBI taxonomy): domain Eukaryota; kingdom Metazoa; phylum Chordata; class Actinopteri; order Labriformes; family Labridae; genus Cetoscarus; species Cetoscarus ocellatus. The sequence goes on from JBAMNC010002293.1 coordinate 46,882, forward strand.
CTAAAAGCATAACTGAGAATCAGTGCAGACAATGATGTTTTGGGGTTTTTTTTCCCCAGGAATGAAAGCTCATGTCAATGTAAATAATTATTCTACTTGTGCAGACAGGTTATTCTTAAGTCTGGCACTTTCAATTAGTTCAGTACATATGGCATATGAGACACAAAATTCACAAGTTGTTTGATTTTGCAGGGCTGAATTATCAACAAACACACAGCATGAGAGTTTGGAAGGGGTGTGTCAATGAATGAATCACGTGGTTTTGACACCATATCAACTACATTTAGACAGGAATGTGGTTCTTATCATCAATAGCAGGAAGTAAAAATGAAGCTATACAGCATTTTATAGTGACATGAGTTATAGATGGTAGAATGTTTTTTCCAGTGCAGCAGTGTCACCATACTGTTGAGGTAGGTCTGGAAGTCCCAAACAAGGAGAGGAAGACGGTGCTTGTTTTAATTCTGTAAAAGTTGTGTCAGCGTCAGTAGTCCAAGTCAGTAAGTCAGTCATGGCCAGATGTTTACCCCCATGAGTGATGTTACAGGGGTTGGGAGATCTCCACAAGATTCCTAATCCATGGATAGCAATAGGCTGCTAAAACAAACAAACAAAAAATTATTATTCTTATTATTTTCATCTAATTTGATTTTGGTACCTTCAGAATTATTTGAATGTGGTCCGGACCCAAACGGCGCCCCTCTGGTGTGATTATATGATTATCGTATTGATCATGAAAATAAGTTTCAACTTGTTTTTAGAACCTCTGACATTTCGTGCAAGAAAACACAGTAGTGATATTGTATCCTCTTGACAGTTTTCTTTTGTTTTAGTTAACCATAAGGTCATTGAAAATTTGAATGAGTTTACTGCCACATGGTGGTGGCCAATGTGACAGATTCCCAGATAAAACTGCATAAACCAAGGTAGGACTAGAAGTAAAACCCTGAGGCATTCTAGTCCAAGGGTATCTTCACTCATTGAACCTGAAAGCAAACCAGAATTGAGAGTCAGATGAACAGGAATACTTAAAAATGCATTTGCAATTACAGAAAACTAACAAGAACTTGATGAGACCTGTGGCATCTGTAATTACAGTAGGTATAGTTGGGGTTGGATGTTGTATTGTCTTTATTCCCCACAGATCCTGACCTGATTCCCACTATCATTTAGTTTTCTAATTGGCAATATGGGGGTGTTGCATGGTGAATTAGGACATTCCACGATAGCACCTTTTTATATGGGAGACTGAATGACAGAATTGTTGCCTTCAACAGCTTCAGAACTACATAGGTATTGTTTCTTACATGACCTTAAAATTGGATTTTTGACGTACAACGACAGGTGTTGCCCCTTTCATGTCCCCAAAATCAAACTTACTTTTAGCCCACAATTTATTAAGTAGTGTTGAAAGCAAAAATTCCTCTTCAGCAGCCAATGTCATCAGAGTGGATCGCTGTGTTTGAGCATGCATTGTTCGCAAAGCAGCTATTTTAAGGTTTACTGGATACGAGTGGGTTTCCATTGAAACAGAATAATAGATACCATTTGTTTGATATTCAGTCTAAAACTTCTAAGACTATTTTTACTCAGGGGCCAACAGTTGCAATTATAAGCTTTTGTTAAAGAAATGTGGGGGACAGAATCATGCATTAAACAACCTTAAACTGAGTTTCAGATAAGTTCACTACTTGATCCTACAAGTATGTTTTTAATACTTAATAACATACTAGGTCTGAGGCACATATAAGGTCTGTGCATAACAGGTTAACAGGGCATACATTTGACAGAAGAAACGGTGTTCTATATTGTCACCAAAACGTACAGTTAGTGGTTCAGATACTGGTTCAAAATGTTGGACACCCGAAACATCTATTGTTTTTAGGAATTTGGTTTTGTGAGCATTAGGCAACAATTTAGTTTGGATAACAGGACTTCTGCTCCTGAGTCTACAAGGAATATCACATGAACACTTTGTACACACAGAGTTAACCTAGGGGGTGTTTTGAAATCTACCGTTAATTGTACATATTGTTGGTATGTACCAACTGGTTTGTCATCTCCTTCTATGTGTGTGTTTATGCGCTCAATGCTCTGACCTGCCCCAGCTGTCTCCTATGCCTGCTTTGGTTGGGAGTCTCAGAGAACAAACAGAAAGTCCAGTCGGTGGTGTGTGTGGCCATGAGTCCTCCAGATGCTGTATCTTCCTGTTGGGTCTGATAGAAAGTGGGGCAGTTGCGAGACACATGAACATATCCTTCACAATTGCAAAATCTCAGTCTTTTTGGGTTCTTGTTGATGTATCCTTTCTGGTTCTTTTTCTGTGCTTCTCCATCCTGGAAACCATTAACTGAGCAGTTTGGAGTTTCTTACTCTGCTTTGTATCCTAGTCCACCTTATTCCTCTCAGCGTGCAGCACGTGAGACCAGATAGTTGTCATTGGCGCTGTTTCCAAGCAGGACACATGACGCCAAAACCTGGGTCCCAAGGTCAGAGCTGAGACCATTCACCAATGCTGTTTTCACGGGTCAGTGTGCACTGCAGTGTCCTGGTTGATGCCAGAGTGAGCTGCAAAGACAGTTTCCATATGGCCACGATGATCAGCAGCTACCTCACCTCCTATTGGCTTAGTGTTGTGGATCTCAGTCCAGCAGAGTCTTAGTGGAAACACCGTCC
>JBAMNC010002294.1:0-48638 GCA_037902135.1 Cetoscarus ocellatus
TGAACTGGATCAGGTCTGAGGGTTATGATGGGGCGTGTAAAAAAGCGCAAATCCTGAAAAAGAGGGTGGATCTTGTTCAAAAGGTGGGTAGTGTAAAAAAGGGTGATGCATGTTATAAAGGGTGTAGCATGGGGAAAAAAAAGGGGGATTTTACAAAAGGAAGTCTAAAAAAGGGGAGCAGAGCAGGTCAACAGGGGCAGATAATGAAAAAAAGAAACACTTTGGAAGGATGTGGCATGTAAGAACAAAGGGTGGCATGTTTAACAGGTGGATCATGAACAAAAGGCAGGTAGTAACTTTGATGCTGTTGTATTTTTCAACGCCAATCATCTCTAACTTATGATCATTACAGATGTTACAGATGCTACATCTCAACGATTTAATAAATTGAACCTTTAATAACTGTATATTCAGCAGAGACAAATATGATGAGGACAGGTCTGTGATTGGTCCATGGATCTGTCTCTACCTTCAGGTCTTACTTTAGCCCCCTTGTCTCTGTCCACCTCTCTTCCTTCACCCAGACCTCCAGCACAGCTTCAGCTGATCAACATGAGACTGGATCTGCTCAAGACCTCCAGCTGCTGACCAGGTTTTTACTGACCCCTGTTACTGTGAGCCTCCTACAGACACACTGACCTGTGGGATGGTCCAGTGCTGTGCTCATGGTGGATTCATGGAGGGTTTGGATATATGTATGTGTATATCTGTGTATCCATAAAATGAAGAGTTTGTCTTCAGCCTGCTCTATTGTAAAGTGTCTTGAGATAACACTTGTTCTGAATATATAATACTAAACAAATAAAGATTGACTGAAAATGTAAAAAAGGGTGGAGCATGTTTAAGACAAGGGTAGACCATGTAAAAATGTGTATTGTGCTAAAAAGGATGGATCCTGTAAGAAAGCTGACAGTGGAGTATGTAGAAAGGGCCGATTGTGTATAAAATGGAGATGTCTGAAAAGTACAGCTTGTGTATAAAAGGGCTGATAATGTAAAAAAGTTGTCCTCGTAGAGTCTGGTGTTGTCTGATAACCTTAACAGTCTGCAGTGTTTCAAGTCTGAGGTCAAACAAAAAAAAAAAATTAGGTATTAAAAATGTGTGATGTGTAAATTCTTAAACCTTGACGCACGAAGAGATACTGAAACCAAATGATTTAATAATAGATTATTTAATCAGATTAATAAGATAATAAGATTTAAGCATCAACATTAGTTTAAGATCAATTTTTATCTTTAGAGTTTATTTACAGATCTGATATTGTGACAATATTGTTGTTTTTGGTCGCAGATTTCATCACCAAAGAAGAAGATAAAAAATCTAAGAACAGATCATTTCCCAAAGGCTCCAAGAAGAAAGACAGGGAAACACTTCAGAGTTTAGGTTTATCAAATAAATGATTTTAAAAAAATCAAACACATCTTAGTATTTCTTTGAGACATCAGAGATTATAATTCAGAGTCCTGTCGTTTCATGTGTTCTGTTTTCAGCCACAAGGGGGCGACTTTCATCCATAACACCAGTTTGAGTTCAGGTGAGGTTCACATCCTGCCATCAGCACCACCAGATAAAACACTCAAAAACACATTCAGGAAAACAACAAGAGGAGCAGACCCTGACAAACTAAAAACTGAACTGAGGTCAGACCAGGTGAGCTTACAGGTGTGTTTGTGGGGGGGGGGGCTCTGAGGGGGTGATGGGAGAGGGTCCTGAAGCCGGGTTCATGGCAACTCTGCGCAAACAAGGTGCAATGAGGGTCCCTCATATTAACACCCCGAGACCTTTACATCAATCACACCAGGCCGAAGCATCTGTGCTGCAGTCCACCCGGATGAGCCTGCACTGCACTCTCCCACAGGCAGAGACCCTCACTCACAACCGCTCCTGTCCTCCTGCTGGAGGGGGAGCAGAGAGGGGATCACTTCACCCCGAGGTTCCAGGGTTATTTGAGGGGTCAGGATGGGGTATCTGAGTGCCTGAGGGTCAGGATGGGGTATCTGAGTGCCTGAGGGTCAGGATGGGGTATCTGAGTGCCTGAGGGTCAGGATGGGGTATCTGAGTGCCTGAGGGTCAGGATGGGGTAGTGGAGCATCTGTGGGTCAGGATGGGGTATCTGAGTGCCTGAGGGTCAGGATGGGGTAGTGGAGCATCTGAGGGTCAGGATGGGGTAGTGGAGCATCTGAGGGTCAGGATGGGGTATCTGAGTGCCTGAGGGTCAGGATGGGGTATCTGAGTGCCTGAGGGTCAGGATGGGGTAGTGGAGCATCTGAGGGTCAGGATGGGGTATCTGAGTGCCTGAGGGTCAGGATGGGTTAGTGGAGCATCTGAGGGTCAGGATGAGGTATCTGAGTGTCTGAGGGTCAGGATGGGGTAGTAGAGCGTCTGAGGGTCAGGATGGGGTATCTGAGTGCCTGAGGGTCAGGATGGGGTATTTGAGTACCTGAGGGTCAGGATGGGGTAGTGGAGCATCTGAGGGTCAGGATGGGGTATCTGAGTGCCTGAGGGTCAGGATGGGGTATTTGAGTGTCTGAGGGTCAGGATGGGGTATCTGAGTGCCTGAGGGTCAGGATGGGGTAGTGGAGCATCTGAGGGTCAGGATGGGGTATCTGAGTACCTGAGGGTCAGGATTGGGTAGTGGAGCATCTGAGGGTCAGGATGGGGTATCTGAGTGCCTGAGGGTCAGGATGGGGTATTTGAGTGTCTGAGGGTCAGGATGGGGTATCTGAGTGCCTGAGGGTCAGGATGGGGTAGTGGAGCATCTGTGGGTCAGGATGGGGTATCTGAGTGCCTGAGGGTCAGGATGGGGTATCTGAGTGCCTAAAGGTCAGTACTGGAGTGCCTGAGGGTCAGGATGGGGTAGTGGAGTGCCTGTCAGGCCTGAGGGTCAGGATGGGGGGTCAGTGGGTGTTTCTTCGGGGAGGTGTGTGAGGATCCAGTCTCTGAGCAGTTCCAGCTCAGGTCGGTTCAGTTCGTGGTTCAGACCAGAGATGGAGTGAAACACAGCAGATATGCCGCTCCTCTTCAGCTGCTCTGACGTCTGCAGCCCCCAGTGATGGAGGACGAGCTCATCAGCGTTACCATGACACTGGAAGAGAGGAGGGAGGGGCAGGTCAGCCCGGTGACGCTCCCCTACCGCCTAAAATAAGAGAAAAGAGATCATCAGAAGATATAACGTTAATGGATGCTCATTTATGAAAGATAGAAGTGAGTCACCACTAATTTAAATAGTAAAAAGTAATCCAGTCAATACTGATTTATCATTATTATAACCTAATCAATACTGATTTATCATTATAATCACCTAATCAATACTGATTCATCATAATTATAACTTAATCAATATTGATTTATCCTTATTATTACCAAATCAATATTGATTAATCAGAAATATAAACTACTCAATTATTATTCATCAGAAATATAAACTAATCAATACTGATTTATCATTATAATCACCTAATCAATACTGATTTATCATTATTATAACCTAATCAATACTGATTTATCATTATAACCTAATCAATACTGATTCATCATTATTTTAACCTGATCAATACTGATTTATCCTTATTATTACCAAATCAATATTGATTTATCAGAAATATAAACTAATCAATACTTATTTATCAGAAATATGACCTAATCAATACTGATTTATCATTATAATCACCTAATCAATACTGATTTATCATTATTATAACCTAATCAATACTGATTTATCATTATAATCACCTAATCAATACTGATTTATCATTATTATAACCTAATCAATACTGATTTATCATTATTATAACCTAATCAATACTGATTTATCATTATAATCACCTAATCAATACTGATTTATCAGAAATTAGAACCTAACCAATACTGATTTATCATTATTATAACCTAATCAATACTGATTTATCATTATAATCACCTAATCAACACTGATTTATCCTTAATATTACCAAATCAATACTGATTTATCAGAAATATTATACTAATCAATACTGACTGATCAGAATATGAATTAATCAGATCAAATCAGATTTTTCCACAGATGGGGGTTGGGGGGATCTTTTATGTTGGCTGTGCTGTTGGGAGGAGGGTCATCAGGGGTCAGGGGTCAGCGGTCTCCGTCTGTCACACTTTATGACAAATGTCCCTAATTTACTGGACATCAGTCTGACGTGCTCTGTATGACTTAAACAAAAAAGCAGAATATACAGGACAAATAAAATCCCAGATTATTGACCCGGGTCAGTCCTAGGTCAATAATCCCATACTCCCCCTCCTGTTTGACTGTAATTATGACTGCTATTGTTTTATTACTGTCAATCATCATTTTCATTACATACGTGTTGGTTTGTTTGTTTTTTCATTTATTTTATTATAACTTTTTCACTATCATTATGATAATTAATGTAATACTAATTATTATTAATAATCTATTTGTTTATTTGCTCATTTACTCTACTGGTTATCAACTGTTCATAATTTTGAAGATTAAACAGAAAGAACTTTTTCAGTAAGATGCATCAGTGTTATCATAACTATCATTGTTACTGTAACAAAAAACTATAATAATAACAACAATTATAATAGTAATAATAACAAAAAAAAATAAAATGTAAATAAATTGCAGTAACAATAATAATGTGGAAATCATTGAGATACTTTTTTGTTGTTTTATATATTTTTTTCATTTATCCGTACGTCCGTCTGAACACTTGTTTTACCTGGAGAGCCACAGAATCTTTGTTCAGAAATCCAGACAGGACAAAAACTCCGCCCACTTCAGGGTGGTGTCGGCACGCCAGGTGTAGAGCCATGGCCCCGCCCATCGAGAACCCACCTGTCAATCAGAGCAGAGATTTGACTTACTGATTAAAATAATGAAAATATAAATATACTAAATCTCTTATGATGATGACAGACGGCAGCTCAGTGGGGGAAAATGTTTTAAATTATATATGTTATTACATTTCAGGCAGAGACGATGTTTCTACATCAGAGTCTGAGGACGTCAGAGTGACCATCAGCAGACGACTGAGAGGGAAGAACTGAGGTCTGCAGACATCCAGAGACCCTCAGACTAACCAGGGAGACAAACACTGGACTGCTGAGGACTGACAGAAGCCCCTCTGGACCAGTCCAGGTCTGAGGTCCTGGGTCAGCATGGTGGTGTCCATGTCCTCAGAGGAGCTGGAGAACGTTTGGATGTCAGATTGACCCACAGTGAAACACGGAGGAGATCCTCATGGTCTGAGGCTCACAACAGTATCATGAACAAGAACGTCTACCACAACGTATCATCATGGAGCCTCTTCTGGACCGATCTGAATCGTGGGTTCATCTACCAACAAGACCAGGAAGTTCTGGACCTGATGGACTGGCCCCATCAAAGTCTGGATCTGAATCCTATTGAACAAATATGGGATTCAGTGGATTTAAAGATTGATCGCACAATGTCTGATCTAAACGAGGTCTGGAGGAACATCTGGAGACCATCAGGAGCTCAGGAGGAACACAGACTGTCCAGAAGGACATGAGACCAATGAGCGTCAACTCTGTTATCAGGGACAAAGGAGGACGGACAAATGTCACCTTCTGGGTTTTTCTGTGTGAAAAGGGACAATCAAGGTGTTTCAGTTTATCTGACAAATACTTAAAAATAACATTTTAGTGTGAAACCATTTTTGAAAGATTTTTTCAATGTTTATGTTTTCTCTTTTTATTACAGGCAGTCTAACAGACGTGTTAAGCACTGTATACACATATAAATTATCGTGTATAAATTTAAATTTTGTTGATTTTTAAGAATTAATCTAGCTGGGGTGCTGGTTTGGTGGAGTGGTAAGCAACCAGGCGCGCCCATAAGAATACTTCTGCCGGCCCGGGTTCGAATCCTGCCAGTGACCAGTTTGCAGAGTGTCCACCCCTCCTCTGTCTCGTCCCCCTTCACAGGCCTGTCCACTGTCTCTCTCTCCTATCAATAAAGGCACAAAAACAATCTCTAAAAAAATAAATTCGTCTGACTCAGTTTTTCCACAGTGCCAGATCATCAGATGTAATTTCTGTGTTTTATTATTTAAATATCTATATAAATACACATATATATCAATGGTTGTCCTGTTGGAGTTTAAAGCCTGGCCTCGTCTCCATGTGGACATCATGACTCGCAGCATTTTCCCGCCGGCTCAAACACGTCACGGAGTTTCCTCCTCAGACGCCAGCAGTCGTCTTTTCCGTGGAAAGTTGTGGTTGTGCAGAGGTGTATTGTGGGTAAATGGAGCTGCAGTGAGGGCTCAGAGTATTTATAGTTAATGACCAAATGTTATGATTTAGGGTGATAATATTTCAGCCGTTTCCCAGGACCATGTGTTTTTATACTCACTTAACGTCTCAGTCGGTCCCTGTAGAGTTAACTCTTTACTCTCCGGATCAAACTTCAGCTCTGACTGTGTTCCCTCTCAGGTTTACAACGTAAGACTTTATATGTTTGGACTGTTGTTTGGTTGTTTGGTTTGGCTTTCTGCCATCAATAAACAAAAGATATAGAGGAGTCTGGAGAACCTACTAGAGACTGTGAGGGAAAGATGATGCCTCCCATAAACAAATCTTCTGAGATGTTGTTGTGCCCTGTTAGCAGGAGGTCCACGAACACATTAATAACACTGGGGTATAATTTGAAAAAAAAATGTCTGTTGAGTTAGATTTTTGTGCTGATTTAGACTAAAATTGGCATGCTGATTCCAAAATTGTAGTCAGTTTTTTTCTAGCACGTCAAGTTTTTTCTCCACAGCTTACCCTCAAGATAAGCAAAATTCCCCTGGTTAGCTGTAATTAGCTAACGTAATAAGACTTGCCAGCTGATTACGATTGGACTCATCTACAGCCACGTGGCAACTTGTTTGTGCAGTCACAACTGAGACAGTGCGGTGAGAGGTGTGTTCAGCTCCCAATAGGTCAGTACTATCAATATCTGCCAACAGAAAGCTAGCATAGTAGGAGTTGAGAGGATTTGTGCTGGCTTTCTCTTAACCTTGTAACTATGGGCATACCGTTTTAAGTTCTATTTCGTTTTATGCTGTTTTTTTAGTTTTCAAAGCTTGTAAGTATTTCATCTTGGTGTTTTATTTACGTAGGTATATATTTCCTTTGTTTCAGATCATGTCTGCTCCTGCTATGTCTCGTCGTGAATGCCTAAACAACCCTGACTCCTTTTGCTTTATTTGTGGTAGTTTCTCCATTCCAACTCAGAGGGCAAACATCAGTGCATTTGTCAAACAAGCATATTTTGCATATCTTAAAGTAAAACCCGGTGATCAAGACAAGCCATGGGCCCCTCACAAAGACTGAAAGCACTGTGTCCAGAGTTTACAGATGTGGACCAAAGGAACACGTGATAAGTTGGCATTTGGTATCCCCATGAGAGCGAAAAGATCATTGCACAGACTGTTACTTTTGTTTAGTGAAAACATCAGGATTTAACAAGAAAAATAAAAGTATAATAGAATATCCTAATCTACTGTCAGCTACAAGACCAATGCCTCATTCAGCTAAAATCCCAGTGCCAGTTTTTGAACAGCTACCTCCTCTAAAAGATCTGAGTGATGTTGAAGAACGCAGTGACAGCAGTGATGCAAATTTAGAAATTCACACGGTTTTAGTTTGTAGGAGATTTGATCAGCATGAGTTGAATGATTTGGCACATGATTTGGGCCTATCAAAAAAAGCTTCAGAAATCCTAGCATCAAAACTGAATGAGAAAAACTTACTTGAACAAGGAGTGACGGTATCATACTTTCGAACCAGAGAAAATGCATTTCTGCAGTACTTTCGAAGTGACAGCGGCTTTGTGTTTTGCCATAACATTCCTGGTTTACTGAATGAATTAGGGCTTTCAATCTACAATCCTATAGTTCAAAAACTTGAAGTGATTGAGAAAAACTGAGATCAGTTTTGGATTCAGCACCCAAAAATTAGTTATAAACAGCTGTCAGACCTAACTCAACAAAAATTGTGTTCCCCAGTGTAATCTGAGGAAGATTCAGCCAATCAGAACACCAGCATCAGTTCATTGACCCATGAGAGGATAGCAAGTCAAAATCATCTTAACATTATTAATGAAACCTGCAGCCAATGTGGATGAGGTACAGTCTGATATTAGAGTATATATAAATATGTACAGTTGTGTTCAAAATAATAGCAGTCCCACATCACCAGCAAGATAAATCACTGTTTTTTTAGAATTTCAGCTTCTACACTGCAAGTAAGTTTCTAGAAGGTTTAGTAAAGGTATAGAAAACCAACAGACCCAACAGGCATGACGTGCATGCTGCTGATTCTGTGAAACTGAATCATTAACTGAAAGGGGCACGTTCAAAAAAATAGCAGTGCTGAGTTCAATTAGTGAGGTAATTGACTGTGTGATAAAAATAGGTGTTAAACAGGTGGCGCTTATTTAAGGATCAAGACAACTGACGCTGCATATGCTGGCTGTGCATTTGTCCTTGAAGAACAGAGTAAAATGGGTCGTTCAAGACATTGTTCAGAAGAAGAGCGTTCTTTGATTAAGAAGTCAATAAAAGAGGGGAAAACCTATAAAGAAGTTCAGAAAATGATAGGCTGTTCAGCTAAAATGATATCAAATGCTTTAAAGTGGCAGCCAAAACCAGCAAGGCGAGGAAGACAAAGAAAAACGACTATTCGAATGGATCAGAGAATAACCAAAATGGCAAAGGCTCAGCCAATGATCAGCTCCAGGAGGATCAGAGAAGATCTAAGGTTGCCTGTGAGTACTGTAACAATCAGACCACGTCTATGTGAAGCCAAGCTACCAGCAAGAAGCCCCCGCAAATGTGTTCACATTAATAACACATCTGGAGCTAACGTCCTGGTTAGATGTTGTGCCCTGGTTCAGTGGTTTTTAGAGGCACAAACTTGGATCTGGGAGGACTTCATGGAAGGCTATGCAAAGTGAAACCAGTTGGCCCCCGGTATCTTCTGCTGGACCTTCTAAAAACTCAGGAGGGAGGGCAGTTACCTGCTCAGGAGGTTCCAACCAAGAGTGGAGACCTGCTGACCTGGACTGGAGATGTTGGACCACTTCGTGGACCCACTCAATCCCGAAAACATGTGCTCTGCAGAAGGTCCCAAAAGGTCAGGGGAAGGCCTGGTCTACGTTCTGGTAGTGCCTGATCATATCCCGTTCAAGATGAACCCCTGTGACATCACTCATCAACCAGTCCTTACCGATGATGATCCGGTCTTTCGGGGTCCCTCCTCGTACCTCCTCCTGGATCAGCTGACCTAACATGTCACACATGTGGTCTATGGACTCCAGGTCTTCAGGACAGTCAGGCGAGATCTTCCGGCGATCAAACCAGACGTTAGACAGAGCCTGTCTCATGGGCGTGTATGGCCTGAAGGACAGGGTAGGGTTAGGAGAGGAGATCCTGTTGATAGTCATTTATTTTTCTATATAAGCAGATTTAAGTGTCACAGGCAGAGAATAATCAATCAAATTTATATCAATCTAAAATAAATCTTTTTTTTTTTAAATCAGAGATCTCTTTGTTCCTCACCTCAAAAGTGATAAACTGAAAACCATACTGTTCTTTTCTTAGACTATACCTGACAAAATTTTTATTTTTTATTTGTTTAGATAGAGGACAGTGAACATTAATGAACATAGGCATGTAAATGTGCCAGATTACAGCCACAGGCTAATTTCCACCTGTAGTCCCGGCAGGTTGATGTAATGCATTTTACAGGTATGTACAATCTCAAAATACATAAAGTCCATAAAACAACGATAACAGGCAGCAGCAAGAAGACAGATAAACAAAACATGAAATTTACATTGAATTACAGGACAAACATACAACATCACGAAAGATATTCTCAAGAGGAACCATAACAAAGAGACCCTCAGGGTTAAAGTGTGTGAGCTGTTTAATGTGCAAAGTGCAGTGCAGAAATACTTTTTAGGGTCCTCGCCCAAAGGGAAAGGACCTCTCTAGCTGAAGCTAGAGAGGTCCTTGCCCGAAGGGCAAGGACCCTATTGTTTTTGTATCGTTTCTTTCTTATTATTAGGGTCCTCGCCCAAAGGGAAAGGACCTCTCTAGCTGAAGCTAGAGAGGTCCTTGCCCGAAGGGCAAGGACCCTATTGTTTTTGTATCGTTTCTTTCTTATTAGGGTCCTCGCCCAAAGGGAAAGGACCTCTCTAGCTGAAGCTAGAGAGGTCCTTGCCCGAAGGGCAAGGACCCTATTGTTCCTGTAGCGTTTCTTTCTTATTGTTATTATTAGGGTCCTCGCCCAAAGGGAAAGGACCTCTCTAGCTGAAGCTAGAGAGGTCCTTGCCCTTCGGGCAAGGACCCTATTGTATTTGTAACGTTTCTTTCTTTCTTATTATTATTCCTACGCGCCTTTAAACCCTAATTTCACCCCCTAAACACGCTCAAAAACTCACCAAAATTGGCACGCCCCTCAGAATCGGCGAAAAATTTGATAAAATGAAAAAATTAACCCCCAACATGCCAAAATGAGCTCTCTAGCGCCACCTGGGCAGACTAAAACGGCCCTAACAGCCAGTAGGAATGTCGTAGACAGCTCAAACCAACGCCCAAACGAGCGTCTAATCAAGACCCACAAATCACGCGCTGACACCCCTGACCTATCTCAAACAGGAAGCCGGCAATTTGGATTTCAAAATAAGAGCTCACCGGATCATCCCCACTTTGCACCGTGATTTCACACCCTTAACAGGCTCATAGCCATGCCAAAACTGACACACACGCCCCATGGTGTATAAAATTTATGAAAACGAAAAAATAAACACAAAAAATGCCAAAATGTGCTCTTTAGCGCCACCAAGGTGCAAAATGGAGCACAAAAATGGTTGCCAAGGCAACAAGGAATGTCGTAGAGAGGTCAAACCAATGTCAAAACGTTCCTCTCATCGAGACCCAAAAATCACGCGCTGACACCCCTGACCTATCACAAACAGGAAACCGGCAATTTGCCTTTCAAAGTAAAATTACTACTCTCCAGAAAAAAATTATCTCCTCCGAGGCCGTAAATTGTATCGGCTTGAAACCCGGAGAGATGACAGAGGAGGCATTGATGATCAAAAGTTATGTAGGATTTTGTTGTTTCTCAAACGGTTTCCGAATGACAAGCCCTCAAAGTTGGTGAACCTCAAAGAAGCCCTCCCAGCTCCTCCCATTCAAATGAATGGGGAATGAAAATACAGATCAGGACAACCTGTGGAAGATAAGCCTCTACAGAAAGAAGTAAAACTCCTACAGCTTTGAAAATTACATGGATGGATTCCTGACAAAATTTCCAGTTCACATATGTAATTTTTAGAGACATTTGATCAAAATTGTGGCAATAGTGAGGACTTGTTTCAACAGATGTGGTAATTCTGCTGCTTAGCTGCAGTTTGAATCTGGATGAGGCAGCAGATGATGTCATTCACTCACTGATTGGCAGCAGCTGGTCATGTGACTCACTGAATGGAATGTGTAATACACACCCATTATAAAGACTGAGGCCACTGACAGAGCTGCAGCTACACACCTCAGTCTAACTTAAAGCAGGTCAAAGGGTCAAAATGGGATGAAACCCTGAAACTGGAGGTCAAACGGGCGTGAGGGACCTGCGAGGAGCGAGGACCCGTCCAATGCTGCTTGCAGCTTTAATTATTATTATTATTCCACGCGACTTTAAACCTTAATTTGACCCCCTAAACATGCTCAAAAACTCACCAAAATTGGCAGGCCGCTCAGAATCGGCGAAAAATTTGATAAAATCAAAAAATTCACACCAAAAATGCCAAAATGAGCTCTCTAGCGCCACCTGGGCACATTAAAACGGCCCTCATGGCCACTAGGAATGTCACAGACAGATCAAACCAACGCCCAAACGATCGTCTAATCAGGACCCACAAATCACGCGCTGACACCCCTGACCTATCTCAAACAGGAAGCCGGCAATTTGGATTTCAAAATAAGAGCTGACCGGATCATCCCCACTTTGCACCGTGATTTCACACCCTTAACAGGCTCATAGCCATGCCAAAACTGACACACACGCCCCATGGTGTACAAAACTTCAGAAAACTAAAAAATCAACACAAAAAATAACAATAATGTGCTCACTAGCGCCACCTAGGTTCAAAACGACACACATAAACGGTCGTCACGGCAACAAGGAATGTCGTAGAGAGGTCAAACCAATGTCAAAACGTTCGTCTCATTGAGACCCAAAAATCACGCGCTGACACCCTTGACCTATCTCAAACAGGAAGTTGGCAATTTGCCTTTCAAAGTAAAATTACAACTCTCCAGAAAAAAATTATCTCCTCCGAGGCCGTAAGTAGTATCGGCTTGAAACCCGGACAGATGACAGAGGAGACCATGCTGATCAAAAGTTATAAAGGAATTCTTATTATCTCAAACGGTTTTCGAATGACAAGCCCTCAAAGTTGGTGAACCCCAAAGACGCCCTCCCAGCTCCTCCCATTGAAATGAATGGGGAATGAAAATACAGCTCCGGACAACTTGTAGAACAAAGGCCCCTAGAAAAAAAAGTAAAAGTCCTACAGCTTTAAAAAATACACAGATGGAATCCTGACAAAATTTCCAGTTCACACATATAACTTGTAGAGAGATTTGGTAAAAATTGTGGCAGTGGTGAGGAAATGTTTCCGTAGATTTGGTGGTTCTGCTTCTCTGGTGCTCTGCTGCAGTTTGAATGTAATGAGGCAGCAGATGATGTCATTCACTCACTGATTGGCAGCAGCTGGTCATGTGAATCACTGAAGGGGGGGAAATGGAATGTGTAACACACACCCATTATAAAGACTGAGGAGGAGCAAGAAATACATCACTTCAACTGTAATATCTCTAAAACACAAACAGATAACAAACATGTAAAAGAAGGATCAGGAAGTAAATGTCCTCCCAAAGGGAGGACCAACCTTGAGGAGCAAAAAAAAAAAAAAGGCTCCTGACAGCGCTGCAGAAACACACCTCAGTCTAACTTAAAGCAGGTCAAAGGTTCAAAAGGGATGAAAACCCCAAAATGGAGGTCAAACGGGCATGAGGGACCTGTGAGCGAGGACCCGTCCAATGCTGCTTGCAGCTTTAATTAGGGTCCTCGCCCAAAGGGAAAGGACCTCTCTAGCTGAAGCTAGAGAGGTCCTTGCCCGAAGGGCAAGGACCCTATTGTTTTTGTATCGTTTCTTTCTTATTAGGGTCCTCGCCCAAAGGGAAAGGACCTCTCTAGCTGAAGCTAGAGAGGTCCTTGCCCGAAGGGCAAGGACCCTATTGTTTTTGTATCGTTTCTTTCTTCTTATTATTATTATTATTATTTTTCTCCTGACGCCTCTTTGAACCTTAATTACACCCCCTAAACATGCTCAAAAATTCACCAAAATTGGCAGGCCCCTCAGAATCGGCGAAAAATTTGATAAAATCAAAAAATTAACCCCCAACATGCCAAAATCAGCTCTCTAGCGCCACCCAGGCACACTAAAACGGCCCTCACGGCCAGTAGGAATGTCACAGAGAGATCAAAACAACGCCCAAACGATCGTCTAATCAAGACCCACAAATCACGCGCTGACACCCCTGACCTATCTCAAACAGGAAGCCGGCAATTTTGACTTCAAAATAAGAGCTCACCGGATCATCCCCACTTCACACCGTGATTTCACACCCTTAACAGGCTCATAGCCATGCCAAAACTGACACACATGCCCGATGGTGTACAAAATTTCAGAAAAAGAAAAATGAACCCAAAAAAACGCCAAAATCAGCTCTCTAGCGCCACCAAGGTGCAAAATGGAGCACAAAAATGGTTGCCACGGCAACAAGGAATGTCGTAGAGGGATCGAACCAACGTCAAAACGTTCGTCTCATCGAGACCCAAAAATCACGCGCTGACACCCCTGACCTATCTCAAACAGGAAGTCGGCAATTTGCCTTTCAAAGTAAAATTACAACTCTCCAGAAAAAAATTATCTCCTCCGAGGCCGTAAATGGTATCAGCTTGAAACCCGGACAGATGACAGAGGAGGCATTGATGATCAAAAACTTCAAAGGATTTTGTTGTTTCTCAAACGGTTTCTGAATGACAAGCCCTCAAAGTTGGTGAACCTCAAAGAAGTCCTCCCAGCTCCCCCCATTCAAATGAATGGGGAGTGAAAATACAGCTCTGGACAACCTGTGGAAGATAAGCCTCTACAGAAAAAACCAAAAGTCCTACAGCTTTAACAATTACAAAAATGGATTCCTGACAAAATTTCCAGTTCACACATATAACTTGTAGAGAGATTTGGTAAAAATTGTGGCAATGGTGAGGAAATGTTTCCGTAGATTTGGTGGTTCTGCTTCTCTGCTGCTCTGCTGCAGTTTGAATGTCATGAGGCAGCAGATGATGTCATTCACTCACTGATTGGCAGCAGCTGGTCATGTGACTCACTGAAGGGAGGGAAATGGAATGTGTAACATACACCCATTATGAAGACTGAGGAGGAGCAAGAAATACATCAATTCAACTGTAATATCTCTAAAACACAAACAGATACCAAACATGTAAAAGAAGGATCAGGAAGTAAATGTCCTCCCAAAGGGAGGACCAACCTTGAGGAGCTAAAAAAAAAAAAAAGGCTCCTGACAGCGCTGCAGCTACACACCTCAGTCTAATTTACAGCACTTCAAAGTGATAAAAAAGGGCTGAAACATGCAAATGGAGGTGAAACGGGCATGAGGGACCTGCGAGCGAGGACCCGTCCAATGCTGCTTGCAGCTTTAATTAGGGTCCTCGCCCAAAGGGAAAGGACCTCTCTAGCTGAAGCTAGAGAGGTCCTTGCCCGAAGGGCAAGGACCCTATTGTTTTTGTATCGTTTCTTTCTTCTTATTATTATTATTAACCTTAGGGGGCAAATAAACCTTAATTTGACCCCCTGAACACGCTCAAAAACTCACCAAAATCGGCACACCCCTCAGAACCGGCGAAAAATTTGATAAAATCAAAGAATTATCCCCCAACATGCTAAAATCAGCTCTCTAGCGCCACCTGGGCAGACTAAAACGGCCCTAACAGCCAGTAGGAATGTCGTAGACAGCTCAAACCAACGCCCAAACGATCATCTAATCAAGACCCACAAATCACGCGCTGACACCCCTGACCTATCTCAAACAGGAAGCCGGCAATTTGGATTTCAAAATAAGAGCTCACCGGATCATCCCCACTTTGCTAGGTGATTTCACACCCTTAACAGGCTCATAGCCATGCCAAAACTGACACACACGTCCCATGGTGTATAAAATTTCTGAAAACGAAAAAATAAACCCAAAACATTCCAAAATGTGCTCTCTAGCGCCACCTAGGTACAAAACGGCGCACAAAAACGGTTGCCATGGCAACAAGGAATGTCGTAGAGAGGTCAAACCAACGTCAAAACGTTCGTCTCATTGAGACTCAACAATCACGCGCTGACACCCCTGACTTATCTCAAACAGGAAACCGGCAATTTGCCTTTCAAAGTAAAATTACTACTCTCCAGAAAAAAATTATCTCCTCCGAGGCCGTAAATGGTATCGGCTTGAAACCCGGAGAGATGACAGAGGAGGCAGTGATGATCAAAAGTTATGTAGGATTTTGTTGTTTCTCAAACGGTTTCCGAATGACAAGCCCCCAAAGTTGGTGAACCTCAAAGAAGCCCTCCCAGCTCCTCCCATTGAAATGAATGGGGAATGAAAACACAGGTCTGGACAAACTGTGGAAGTTAAGCCTCTACAGAAAAAACAAAAAGTCCTACAGCTTTGAAAATTACACGGATGGATTCCTGACAAAATTTCCAGTTCACACATATAACTTGTAGATACATTTGGTCAAAATTGTGGCAGTGGTGAGGAAATGTTTCTAGAGATTTGGTTGCTGTGCTGCATAGCTGCAGTTTGAATGTAATGAGGCAGCAGATGATGTCATTCACTCGCTGATTGGCAGCAGCTGGTCATGTGACTCACTGAAGAGGGGAAAATGGAATGTGTAATACACACCCATTATAAAGACTGAGGCTCCTGACAGAGCTGCAGCTACACACCTCAGTCTAACTTAAAGCAGGTCAGAGGGTCAAAAAGGGATGAAACCCCCAAAATGGAGGTCAAACGGGCATGAGGGACCTGCGAGCGAGGACCCGTCCAATGCTGCTTGCAGCTTTAATTAGGGTCCTCGCCCACAGGGAAAGGACCTCTCTAGCTGAAGCTAGAGAGGTCCTTGCCCGAAGGGCAAGGACCCTATTGTTTTTGTATCGTTTCTTTCTTCTTATTATTATTATTACGTCTACGGACGCGAAAACCTTAATTTGACCCTCTAAAGATGCTCAAAAACTCACCAAAATTGGCAGGCACTTCAGGGTCGGCGAAAAATTTGCGAAAATGCAAAAATTAAACCCAAAAATGCCAAAATGAGCTCTCTAGCGCCACCTAGGAACACTAAAACGGCCCTCACGGCCAGTAGGAATGTCGTAGAAGGATCAAACCAACGCCCAAACAATCGTCTAATCACGACCCACAAATCACGCGCTGACACCCCTGACCTATCTCAAACAGGAAGCCGGCAATTTGGATTTCAAAATAAGAGCTCACCGGATCATCCCCACTTCGCACCGTGATTTCACACCCTTAACAGGCTCATAGCCATGCCAAAACTGACACACACGCCCCATGGTGTACAAAATTTCAGACTACGAAAAAATTAAACACAAAAATGCCAAAATCAGCTCTCTAGCGCCACCAAGGTGCAAAATGGAGCACAAAAATGGTTGCCACGGCAACAAGGAATGTCGTAGAGAGGTCAAAACAACGTCAAATCGTTCGTCTCATCGAGACCCACAAATCACGCGCTGACACCCCTGACCTATCTCAAACAGGAAGTCGGCAATTTGCCTTTCAAAATAAAATTACAACTCCCCAGAAAAAAATCATCTCCTCCTACGCCGTATATGGTATCAGCTTGAAACCTGGACAGATGACAGAGGAGGCATTGATGATCAAAACTTATTCGGGATTTTGTTGTTTCTCAAACGGTTTTCGAATGACAAGCCCTCAAAGTTGGTGAACCTCAAAGAAGCCCTCCCAGCTCCCCCCATTCAAATGAATGGGGAGTGAAAATACAGCTCTGGACAACCTGTGGAAGATCAGCCTCTACAGAAAGAACAAAAAGTCCTACAGCTTTGAAAATTCCATGGACGGATTCCTGACAAAATTTCCAGTTCACACATATAACTTGTAGAGACATTTGGTCAAAATTGTGGCAGTGGTGAGGAAATGTTTCTAGAGTTTTGGTGTCCGTGCTTCTTAGCTGCAGTTTGAATTTCATGAAGGCAGCAGATGATGTCATTCACTCACTGATTGGCAGCAGCTGGTCATGTGACTCGCTGAAGGGGGGGAGATGGAATGTGTAACACACACCCACTATAAAGACTGAGGAGGAGCAAGAAATGCATCACTTCAACTGTAATAGCTCTAAAACACAAACAGATACCAAACAGGTAAAACTAAGATCTGGAAGTAAACGTCCTCCCGAAGGGAGGACCAACCTTGAGGAGCAGGAAAAAAAACAACCTTTGTCAACCTTTGAGCAGGTCAGCGGGTAAAAAAGGAATGAAACCCTCAAAATGGAGGTCAAACGGGCATGAGGGACCTGCGAGCGAGGACCCGTCCAATGCTGCTTGCAGCTTTAATTAGGGTCCTCGCCCAAAGGGAAAGGACCTCTCTAGCTGAAGCTAGAGAGGTCCTTGCCCGAAGGGCAAGGACCCTATTGTTTTTGTATCGTTTCTTTCTTCTTATTATTATTATTATTACGCTGACCAGACGCGAAAGCCTTAATTTGACCCCCTAAACATGCTCAAAAACTCACCAAAATTAGCACGCACCTCAGATCCGGCGAAAAATTTGATAAAATGAAAAAATTAACCCCCAACATGCCAAAATCAGCTCTCTAGCGCCACCTAGGCACACTAAAATGGCCCTCACGACCAGCAGGAATGTCGTACAGAGATCAAACCAACGCCTAAACGTTCGTCTCATCAAGACCCACAAATCACGCGCTGACACCCCTGACCTATCTCAAACAGGAAACCGGCAATTTGCCTTTCAAAATAAAATTACAACTCCACAGAAAAAAATCATCTCCTCCTAGGCCGTATATGGTATCAGCTTGAAACCCGGACAGATGACAGAGGAGGCATTGATGATCAAAAGTTATTCGGGATTTTGTTGTTTCTCAAACGGTTTCCGAATGACAAGCCCTCAAAGTTGGTGAACCTCAAAGAAGCCCTCCCAGCTCCTCCCATTCAAATGAATGGGGAATGAAAACACAGCTCCGGACAAACTGTGGAATTTAAGGCTCTACAGAAAAAACAAAAAGTCCAACAGCTTTAAAAAATACACGGATGGAATCCTGACAAAATTTCCTGTTCACACATATAAATTGTCGAGACATTTGGTCAAAATTGTGGCAATGGTGAGGAAATGTTTCTAGAGTTTTGGTGTCCGTGCTTCTTAGCTGCAGTTTGAATTTCATGAGGGCAGCAGGTGATGTCATTCACTCACTGATTGGCGGCACCTGGTCATGTGACTCACTGAAGGGGGGGGGGGGGGGGGATTGGAATGTGTAATACACACCCATTATGAAGACTGAGGCTTCTGACAGAGCTGCAGCCACATACCTCAGTCTTACTTAAAGCAGGTCAAAGGGTCAAAAAGGGATGAAACCCCCAAAATGGAGGTCAAACGGGCATGAGGGACCTGCGAGCGAGGACCCGTCCAATGCTGCTTGCAGCTTTAATTATTATTAGGGTCCTCGCCCAAAGGGAAAGGACCTCTCTAGCTGGAGCTAGAGAGGTCCTTGCCCAAAGGGCAAGGACCCTATTGTTTTTGTATCGTTTCTTTCTTTATTATTCAACAGCCTCTTTAAACCTTAATTTGACCCCCTAAACACGCTCAAAAACTCACCAAAAACGGCACAGACCCCAGACTCGGCGAAAAATTTTATAAAATGAAAAAATTAACCCCCAACATGCCAAAATCAGCTCTCTAGCGCCACCTAGGCACACTAAAACGGAACTCACGGCCAGCAGGAATGTCGTAGAGAGATCAAACCAACGCCTAAACGTTCGTCTCATCAAGACCCAAAAATCACGCGCTGACACCCTTGACCTATCTCAAACAGGAAGCCGGCAATTTGCCCTTCAAAATAAAATTTCAAGGGAAAAACATGCCAGACGCAAAAATTATCTCCTCCGAGGCCGTAAATAGTATCAGCTTGAAACCCGGACAGATCACAGAGGAGGCATTGATGATCAAAAGTTATGTAGGATTTTGTTGTTTCTCAAACGGTTTTCGAATGACAAGCCCTCAAAGTTGGTGAACCTCAAAGAAGCCCTCCCAGCTCCTCCCATTGAAATGAATGGGGAATGAAAACACACCTCCGGACAAACTGTGGAAGTTAAGCCTCTACAGAAAAAAGAGAAAGTCCGACAGCTTTGAAAAATACACGGATGGAATCCTGACAAAATTTCCAGTTAACGCATATAACTTGTAGAGAGATTTGGTCAAAATTGTGGCAATAGTGAGGACCTGTTTCACAGATTTGGTGTCCATGCTGCTTGGCTGCAGTTTGAATCTGGATGAGTCAGCAGATCATGTCATTCACTCACTGATTGAAGGCAGCTGGTCATGTGACTCACTGAATGGAATGTGTAATACACACCCATTATAAAGACTGAGGCTTCTGACAGAGCTGCAGCTACACACCTCAGACTAACTTAGACCAGGTCAACGGATCAAAAAAGTATAAAACCTTAAAGATGGAGGTCAAACGGGCATGAGGGACCTGCGAGCGAGGACCCGTCCAATGCTGCTTGCAGCTTTAATTATTATTATTATTATTTGCTTGACGCGTCTTTAAACCTTAATTTGAACCCCTGAACACGCTCAAAAACTCACCAAAATTGGCAGGCACCTCAGATTCGGCGAAAAATTTGATAAAATGCAAAAATTAACCCCCAACACGCCAAAATGAGCTCTCTAGCGCCACCTAGGCACACTAAAACGGCCCTCACGGCCAGCAGGAATGTCGCAGACAGATCAAACCAACGCCCAAACGATCGTCTTATCAAGACCCACAAATCACGCGCTGACACCCCTGACCTATCTCAAACAGGAAGCCGGCAATTTGGATTTCAAAATAAGAGCTCACCGGATCATCCCCACTTCACACCGTGATTTCACACCCTTAACAGGCTCACAGCCATGCCAAAACCGACACACAGGCCCCATGGTGTACAAAATTTCAGAAAACGAAAAAATCAACACAAAAAATAACAAAATGTGCTCTCTAGCGCCACCAAGGTGCAAAATAGAGCATAAAAATGGTTGCCACGGCAACAAGGAATGTCGTAGAGAGATCAAACCAACGCCTAAACGTTCGTCTCATCAAGACCCAAAAATCACGCGCTGACACCCCTGACCTATCTCAAACAGGAAGTCGGCAATTTGCCTTTCAAAATAAAATTACTACTCTCCAGAAAAAAATTATCTCCTCCGAGGCCGTAAATGGTATCAGCTTGAAACCCGGACAGATGACAGAGGAGGCCATGCTGATCAAAAGTTATGTAGGAATTCTTATTATCTCAAACGGTTTCTGAATGACAAGCCCTCAAAGTTGGTGAACCCCAATGAAGGCCTCCCAGCTCCTCCCATTGAAATGAATGGGGAGTGAAAATACAGCTCTGGACAACCTGTGGAAGATCAGCCTCTACAGAAAAAACCAAAAGTCCTACAGCTTTAACAATTACAAAAATGGATTCCTGACAAAATTTCCAGTTCACACATAAATCTTGTAGAGAGATTTGGTCAAAATTGTGGCAATGGTGAGGAAATGTTTCTGTAGATTTGGTGGTTCTGCTTCTCTGCTGCTCTGCTGCAGTTTGAATGTAATGAGGCAGCAGATGATGTCATTCACTCACTGATTGGCAGCAGCTGGTCATGTGACTCACTGAAGGGGGGGGGAATGGAATGTGTAACACACCCCCACTATAAAGACTGAGGAGGAGCAAGAAATACATCAATTCAACTGTAATACCTCAAAAACATGAACAGATAACAAACAGGTAAAACTAAGATCTGGAAGTAAATGTCCTCCCAAAGGGAGGACCAACCTTGAGGAGCAGAAAAACAAAACCTTTGTCGACCTTTGAGCAGGTCAGCGGGTCAAAAAGGGATGAAACCCTCAAAATGGAGGTCAAACGGGCATGAGGGACCTGCGAGCGAGGACCCGTCCAATGCTGCTTGCAGCTTTAATTATTAGGGTCCTCGCCCAAAGGGAAAGGACCTCTCTAGCTGAAGCTAGAGAGGTCCTTGCCCGAAGGGCAAGGACCCTATTGTTTTTGTATCGTTTCTTTCTTCTTATTATTATTATTATTACGCTGACCAGACGCGAAAGCCTTAATTTGACCCCCTAAACATGCTCAAAAACTCACCAAAATTAGCACGCACCTCAGATCCGGCGAAAAATTTGATAAAATGAAAAAATTAACCCCCAACATGCCAAAATCAGCTCTCTAGCGCCACCTAGGCACACTAAAATGGCCCTCACGACCAGCAGGAATGTCGTACAGAGATCAAACCAACGCCTAAACGTTCGTCTCATCAAGACCCACAAATCACGCGCTGACACCCCTGACCTATCTCAAACAGGAAACCGGCAATTTGCCTTTCAAAATAAAATTACAACTCCCCAGAAAAAAATCATCTCCTCCTAGGCCGTATATGGTATCAGCTTGAAACCCGGACAGATGACAGAGGAGGCATTGATGATCAAAAGTTATTCGGGATTTTGTTGTTTCTCAAACGGTTTCCGAATGACAAGCCCTCAAAGTTGGTGAACCTCAAAGAAGCCCTCCCAGCTCCTCCCATTCAAATGAATGGGGAATGAAAACACAGCTCCGGACAAACTGTGGAATTTAAGGCTCTACAGAAAAAACAAAAAGTCCAACAGCTTTAAAAAATACACGGATGGAATCCTGACAAAATTTCCAGTTCACACATATAAATTGTCGAGACATTTGGTCAAAATTGTGGCAATGGTGAGGAAATGTTTCTAGAGTTTTGGTGTCCGTGCTTCTTAGCTGCAGTTTGAATTTCATGAGGGCAGCAGGTGATGTCATTCACTCACTGATTGGCGGCACCTGGTCATGTGACTCACTGAAGGGGGGGGGGGGGGGGGGGGGGATTGGAATGTGTAATACACACCCATTATGAAGACTGAGGCTTCTGACAGAGCTGCAGCCACATACCTCAGTCTTACTTAAAGCAGGTCAAAGGGTCAAAAAGGGATGAAACCCCCAAAATGGAGGTCAAACGGGCATGAGGGACCTGCGAGCGAGGACCCGTCCAATGCTGCTTGCAGCTTTAATTATTATTATTATTACGCTGACCAGACGCGAAAGCCTTAATTTGACCCCCTAAACATGCTCAAAAACTCACCAAAATTAGCACGCACCTCAGATCCGGCGAAAAATTTGATAAAATGAAAAAATTAACCCCCAACATGCCAAAATCAGCTCTCTAGCGCCACCTAGGCACACTAAAATGGCCCTCACGACCAGCAGGAATGTCGTACAGAGATCAAACCAACGCCTAAACGTTCGTCTCATCAAGACCCACAAATCACGCGCTGACACCCCTGACCTATCTCAAACAGGAAACCGGCAATTTGCCTTTCAAAATAAAATTACAACTCCACAGAAAAAAATCATCTCCTCCTAGGCCGTATATGGTATCAGCTTGAAACCCGGACAGATGACAGAGGAGGCATTGATGATCAAAAGTTATTCGGGATTTTGTTGTTTCTCAAACGGTTTCCGAATGACAAGCCCTCAAAGTTGGTGAACCTCAAAGAAGCCCTCCCAGCTCCTCCCATTCAAATGAATGGGGAATGAAAACACAGCTCCGGACAAACTGTGGAATTTAAGGCTCTACAGAAAAAACAAAAAGTCCAACAGCTTTAAAAAATACACGGATGGAATCCTGACAAAATTTCCAGTTCACACATATAAATTGTCGAGACATTTGGTCAAAATTGTGGCAATGGTGAGGAAATGTTTCTAGAGTTTTGGTGTCCGTGCTTCTTAGCTGCAGTTTGAATTTCATGAGGGCAGCAGGTGATGTCATTCACTCACTGATTGGCGGCACCTGGTCATGTGACTCACTGAAGGGGGGGGGGGGGGGGGGATTGGAATGTGTAATACACACCCATTATGAAGACTGAGGCTTCTGACAGAGCTGCAGCCACATACCTCAGTCTTACTTAAAGCAGGTCAAAGGGTCAAAAAGGGATGAAACCCCCAAAATGGAGGTCAAACGGGCATGAGGGACCTGCGAGCGAGGACCCGTCCAATGCTGCTTGCAGCTTTAATTATTATTATTATTATTATTCAGTCCGCGCTTTGAACCTTAATTAGACCCCCTAAACACGCTCAAAAACTCACCAAAATCGGCACACACCTCAGAATCGGCGAAAAATTTGATAAAATGAAAAAATTAACCCCTACATGCCAAAATCAGCTCTCTAGCGCCACCCAGGCACACTAAAACGGCCCTCACGGCCAGTAGGAATGTCACAGAGAGATCAAAACAACGCCCAAACGATCGTCTAATCAAGTCCCACAAATCACGCGCTGACACCCCTGACCTATCTCAAACAGGAAGCCGAAAATTTTGACTTCAAAATAAGAGCTCACCGGATCATCCCGACTTCACACCGTGATTTCACACCCTTAACAGGCTCATAGCCATGCCAAAACTGACACACATGCCCGATGGTGTACAAAATTTCAGAAAAAGAAAAATGAACCAAAAAAACGCCAAAATCAGCTCTCTAGCGCCACCAAGGTGCAAAATGGAGCACAAAAATGGTTGCCACGGCAACAAGGAATGTCGTAGAGGGATCAAACCAATGTCAAAACGTTGGTCTCATCGAGACACAAAAATCACGCGCTGACACCCCTGACCTATCTCAAACAGGAAACCAGCAATTTGCCTTTCAAAGTAAAATTACAACTCTCCAGAAAAAAATTATCTCCTCCCTGGCCGTAAATGGTATCGGCTTCAAACCCGGACAGATGACAGAGGAGGCCTTGCTGATCAAAAGTTGTAAAGGATTTTGTTGTTTCTCAAACGGTTTCCGAATGACAAGCCCTCAAAGTTGGTGAACCTCAAAGAAGCCCTCCCAGCTCCTCCCATTCAAATGAATGGGGAATGAAAATACAGCTATGGACAACCTGTGGAAGATAAGCCTCTACAGAAAGAAGTAAAACTCCTACAGCTTTGAAAATTACATGGATGGATTCCTGACAAAATTTCCAGTTTACATATGTAATTTTTAGAGACATTTGATCAAAATTGTGGCAATAGTGAGGACTTGTTTCAACAGATGTGGTAATTCTGCTGCTTAGCTGCAGTTTGAATCTGGATGAGGCAGCAGATGATGTCATTCACTCACTGATTGGCAGCAGCTGGTCATGTGACTCACTGAATGGAATGTGTAATACACACCCATTAGAAAGACTGAGGCCACTGACAGAGCTGCAGCTACACACCTCAGTCTAACTTAAAGCAGGTCAAAGGGTCAAAATGGGATGAAACCCTGAAACTGGAGGTCAAACGGGCATGAGAGACCTGCGAGGAGCGAGGACCCGTCCAATGCTGCTTGCAGCTTTAATTAGGGTCCTCGCCCAAAGGGAAAGGACCTCTCTAGCTGAAGCTAGAGAGGTCCTTGCCCGAAGGGCAAGGACCCTATTGTTTTTGTATCGTTTCTTTCTTCTTATTATTATTATTACGTCTACGGACGCAAAAACCTTAATTTGACCCCCTAAACATGCTCAAAAACTCACCAAAATTGGCAGGCACTTCAGGGTCGGCGAAAAATTTGCGAAAATGCAAAAATTAAACCCAAAAATGCCAAAATGAGCTCTCTAGCGCCACCTAGGAACACTAAAACGGCCCTCACGGCCAGTAGGAATGTCGTAGAAGGATCAAACGAACGCCCAAACAATCGTCTAATCACGACCCACAAATCACGCGCTGACACCCCTGACCTATCTCAAACAGGAAGCCGGCAATTTGGATTTCAAAATAAGAGCTCACCGGATCATCCCCACTTCTCACTGTGATTTCACACCCTTAACAGGCTCATAGCCATGCCAAAACTGACACACACGCCCCATGGTGTACAAAATTTCTGACAACCAAAAAATTAAACACAAAAATGCCAAAATCAGCTCTCTAGCGCCACCAAGGTGCAAAATGGAGCACAAAAATGGTTGCCACGGCAACAAGGAATGTCGTAGAGGGATCAAACCAACGTCAAAACGTTCGTCTCATCGAGACCCACAAATCACGCGCTGACACCCCTGACCTATCTCAAACAGGAAGTCGGCAATTTGCCTTTCAAAGTAAAATTACAACTCTCCAGAAAAAAATTATCTCCTCCGAGGCCGTAAATGGTATCGGCTTGAAACCCGGACAGATGACAGAGGAGGCATTGATGATCAAAAGTTGTAAAGGATTTTGTTGTTTCTCAATCGGTTTCCGAATGACAAGCCCTCAAAGTTGGTGAACCTAAAAGAAGCCCTCCCAGCTCCTCCCATTGAAATGAATGGGAAATGAAAATACAGCTCTGGACAACCTGTGGAAGATCAGCCTCTACAGAAACAACAAAAAGTCTTACAGCTTTGAAAATTACATGGATGGATTCCTGACAAAATTTCCAGTTCACTCATATAACTTGTAGAGAGATTTGGTCAAAATTGTGGCAGTGGTGAGGAAATGTTTCTAGAGTTTTGGTTGCTGAACTGCTTTGCTGCAGTTTGAATCTGTATGACTCAGCAGATGTCATTCACTCACTGATTGGCAGCAGCTGGTCATGTGACTCACTGAATGGAATGTGTAATACACACCCTTTATAAAGACTGAGGCTCCTGACAGAGCTGCAGCTACACACCTCAGTCTAACTTACAGCAGGTCAAAAACTGATAAAAAGGGATGAAACATGCAAATTGGAGGTCAAACGGGCATGAGGGACCTGCGAGCGAGGACCCGTCCAATGCTGCTTGCAGCTTTAATTATTATTATTATTATTATTCAGTCCGCGCTTTGAACCTTAATTAGACCCCCTAAACATGCTCAAAAACTCACCAAAATCGGCACACACCTCAGAATCGGCGAAAAATTTTATAAAATGAAAAAATTAACCCCCAACATGCCAAAATCGGCTCTCTAGCGCCACCTAGGCACACTAAAACGGCCCTCACGGCCAGCAGGAATGTCGCAGAGAGATCAAACCAACGCCCAAACGATCGTCTAATCAAGACCCACAAATCACGCGCTGACACCCCTGACCTATCTCAAACAGGAAGCCGGCAATTTTAACTTCAAAATAAGAGCTCACCGGATCATCCCCACTTCACACCGTGATTTCACACCCTTAACAGGCTCATAGCTATGCCAAAACTGACACACACGCCACATGGTGTGCAAAATTTCAGAAAATGAAAAAATAAACACAAAAAATACCAAAATGTGCTCTCTAGCGCCACCAAGGTGCAAAATGGAGCACAAAAATGGTTGCCACGGCAACAAGGAATGTCATAGAGAGATCAAACCAACGTCAAAACGTTCGTCTCATCGAGACCCAAAAATCCCGCGCTGACACCCCTGACCTATCTCAAACAGGAAGTCGGCAATTTGCCTTTCAAAGTAAAATTACAACTCTCCAGAAAAAAATTATCTCCTCCGAGGCCGTAAATGGTATCGGCTTGAAACCCGGACAGATGACAGAGGAGGCATTGATGATCAAAAGTTGTAAAGGATTTTGTTGTTTCTCAAACGGTTTCCGAATGACAAGCCCTCAAAGTTGGTGAACCTAAAAGAAGCCCTCCCAGCTCCCCCCATTCAAATGAATGGGGAGTGAAAATACAGCTCCAGACAACCTGTAGAAGAAAGGTCTCTAGAGAAAAAACTAACAGTTCTACAGCTTTGAAAATTACATGGACGGATTCCTGACAAAATTTCCAGTTCACACATATAACTTGTAGAGACATTTGGTCAAAATTGTGGCAGTGGTGAGGAAATGTTTCTAGAGTTTTGGTGTCCGTGCTTCTTAGCTGCAGTTTGAATTTCATGAAGGCAGCAGATGATGTCATTCACTCACTGATTGGCAGCAGCTGGTCATGTGACTCACTGAAGGGGGGGGAAATGGAATGTGTAACACACACCCATTATAAAGACTGAGGAGGAGCAAGAAATGCATCACTTCAACTGTAATAGCTCTAAAACACAAACAGATACCAAACAGGTAAAACTAAGATCTGGAAGTAAATGTCCTCCCGAAGGGAGGACCAACCTTAAGGAGCAGAAAAAAAAAAAAATTGTCAACCTTTGAGCAGGTCAAAGGATCAAAAAGGGATGAAACCCTCAAAATGGAGGTCAAACGGGCATGAGGGACCTGCGAGCGAGGACCCGTCCAATGCTGCTTGCAGCTTTAATTTTACTTTTTTATTATTAATTTAAATCATGTTTTTTGATCATTATTTCCAAAATTATCCATCTTGTTTATGTAAATAATTCAGCACAAATCAGTTGGACGTTCAAACGACTGCAGAAGACAAGAAAAATCAGTATAATTATACATTTTATTGATCAGTACTTTACAATCATTTGCTGTTATTATTCTAAATAAACTTAATATTGCACAGATAAAGCCAGACTTTAAATACAAATGGATATTATTTCATCTATTATGAAGAAACAGTGATAAATAAATACTGACAAAGCTTTACATGTAAATGTTCCACAGAAGATGAAATAAAGAATTTAAAACTATTTTAAAATAAAAAAAATCTGCAGTAAATTCATTTACACCATGAAACAAACACTGATAAAAATTATAATTATAATGATAATAATGATAATAATGGTAATAATAATAATAACAATAATAATAATAATATTTGCAGTACCTAGGGGGCGCTGTGGGGTAGACGATTTTGATGTGGTTGAAGCTCAGATCCTGCTGCAGGACGTCTCTAATCCACGACCTCAAACCAGATCCTGAATGACCTTCAGAAAAAAAAAAATACATAATGAGATATCGCACCATTAGAATGTTTTA
The DNA here is from genome assembly GCA_037902135.1 of Cetoscarus ocellatus. NCBI lineage: Eukaryota > Metazoa > Chordata > Actinopteri > Labriformes > Labridae > Cetoscarus > Cetoscarus ocellatus. Next base: position 28,240 of record JBAMNC010002294.1, read on the forward strand.
TTGAAATATTTCTAGGCATATGAAATACTTGTATACATATATACCCTGACCTGACCTGACCTGACCTGATCCACTGAGAAGACCTCAGAGCCCTGACCTGATCCACAGAGAAGACCACACTGACCTGATCCATGGAGAACACCTCAGACCACTGACCTGATCCATGGAGAAGACCTCAGACCACTGACCTGATCCATGGAGAAGACCTCAGAGCCCTGACCTGATCCACAGAGAAGACCTCAGAGCCCTGACCTGATCCATGGAGAAGACCTCAGACCACTGACCTGATCCATGGAAAAGACCACACTGACCTGATCCACTGAGAAGACCTCAGACCACTGACCTGATCCATGGAGAAGACCTCAGAGCCCTGACCTGATCCATGGAGAAGACCACACTGACCTGATCCATGGAGAAGACCTCAGACCACTGACCTGATCCATGGAGGAAGATCACAGCTGCAGAGCTCCTCAGGTTCGGGTTTTTTGGACTAACAGTACACAGCCGCAGCTTCCGGAGAGCCGCCATGATTCCCCTGACTGAAATATCGCGATGTTTTCAATAAATCCAAGGATGCATATGAAGTTATCGCGAGACTATCGCTCAAGCAGTACCTCGAGAAATCTCGCGAGAATGTCACACAAGGCAGACGGAGGCTCCGAGAATAACTATTTTTGGTTCTTGAAATAAATAAATCAGCAATTAACATTTTCAAACTTATAAACAGAGAAAGGTAAGGAATAAGATTATTTTATAAGAACTCAAATTACTAGATAATTTAACATGGCAATGACATTATTATTGATATATGATGAATCTGTATCAGACATCAGGACACTGCCACTCGTAATACTCTTATATTCTAATATTATGATCACTATTTTAAATGAAAAGATAAGAAATTTTATTACGATGCTTACAGTATTTTAAATAAAACAAAAAAAAGGATCTAAACATGAGTACAACAGTGTAAAATACAGATTTATTGACAGAAATGTATTTAATTAACGGTCTGATAGTTTATAATAACTGCAGATTAACTCAGAGAAGTTTTTTATGATAGTTAAAAATAAATACAGACTAATTCGCTGAAGTTTATTAACAATCTGATATTTGATAATAAATTCCGATTTACTTAAGTTTATTAAGTCTGATGATTTATAATAAATACATATTAATTTACTGAAGTTTATTAACAGTCTGAAAGGCTTTAATAAATAAAGATTAATTTGCTGAAGTTTATTTGATTATCAGTCTGACAGATTAAAATACATGCAGATTAATTTACTGAAGTTTTTTAACAGTATGATAGATTAAAATAAATACAGATTAATAGACTAAATTGAATTGATTTAACAGTCTGGTTCTTACTGTTCGTTGATGTTTATTCACTAATGACACTCCTTCAAACTAGGAGTCTGTGATTATATTTAATGATATAATTATTAAATACAAATGAATCATTATTATATTTAATAATTTACAAGCTTTAGCTCCAGGAACCTTTCTGCCAACCAAACTTTAATCAGTTTAATAAAATCTTCGGGTTGATGGTCTGAGTGAAGTGAAGGTTGTAGTAACACAGAAACCAGCAGATGGCAGTATTTACAGAGCATTTGTGTTAACTTTTACAGCACAGTGCGAGAAGAAGATTCACTCTGGGCCAAAAGTACAGTTAAAAAGAAAATAATGAAAAATCAAACTCTTCTTTACTCTAAGATTTAAATTCTTATGTCAAAAGTGTAAGGGTGAGATTAGATTTTATCAGGTATCAGTGTAGTCCATATATCTGTTCAATGCTGAATAAACATTTACACCATATATCTATACAGCCATACCACATACATACAGAGATTTAGATTCATAAAAATGACATAAATATCCGATTATTGGTCACTTCATCAGGTTAAATCCATCTGCTTGTTAATACAAACAGTTAAGCAGTCAATCACATGGCAGCAAGTCAGGGCATGTAGACATGGTCCAGACGACCTGCTTAGGTTCAAATGGAGCATCAGGATGGAGAAGAGAGGAGCTCTGGGGTTCACAGAGGATGGTCTGAAGAAGAGAAAATATCCAGTGGGCAGAAGTTCTCTGGGCCTTGTGGATGTCAGAGGTCAGAGGTCAAAGGAGAATGATCAGAGTGGTTAAGATGATAGAAAAGCAACAGGAACTCAAAGAACCACCAAGGTATGAAGTAGACATTTCTGATCACTACATGTCCAGCCTTGGAGAGGCTGAGGGTCTGGACCACAGAAGACTGTAAAAGTGTCTCCTGGTCTGATGGGTCTGGATCTCTGCTCCACATTCAGATGTAGGCTCAAAGTTTGGTGTGAACATCATAAAGCATGGATCCATCCTTCCTTGGATCAGCGGTTCAGGCTGCTGCTGGTGTGATAATGTGGGGACATTTTCTTAGCACACTTTGGGCCCCTTATCCCACCTGAGCATGTCAATATGGACCAACATCTCTCTATATGTGCTAACTTCAGGCCAGAGTTTGACAGTTCACCACTAATGCTGGGTCATGAGTCAGTGTGAGTATGAACAGATCCTCTCTGTTAGACTGCAGCCTGCAGACAGGTGAGGGGAGGGGCTACAGGAAGACCCCTCAGCACACAGGACTCTCTGTTAATGAGGGGGAGGGGCTACAGGAGGGGGAGGGGCTACAGGAAGACCCCTCAGCACACTGGAGTCTCTGTGAACACATGAATGAAGACCAAACATGAGACGATGAAACCTGCCCCCTCATTCCTGAGCAGATCTGAGCCAACTATGGACTCACTGAACCTCCTCATCCCTCTTTTCATTTGTCATTATGTCTGTCCACCTGTCCGTCTGTCTGTCTGTTTGTCCATCTGTTTATTTTTATGTTCATCTGTCTGTCTGTTTGTCCATCTATCTATCCACCTGTCTGTCTGTCCATCTGTTTGTTTATTTTTGTCCATCCGTCTGTCTGTTTGCCGATCTGTTTATCCAACCTGTCTTTCTGTCTGTTTTTCTGTTTGTCCATCTGTCTATCCACCTGTCTGTCTGTCCATCTGTTTGTTTATTTTTTGTCCAACTGTCTGTCTGTCCATCAGTCAGTCTGTTTATCCATCTGTCTGTCTATCTGTTTGTCCATCAGTCAGTCTGTTTATCTTTCTGTCTGTCCATCTAACTGTCTGTCTTTCTGTTTATCCATCCATCTGTTTGTCCATCTGTCCGGTTGTGTATCTGTCTGTCCTCTCAATCTGCTCTTCCACTTTAACCTCTTCTTACACTTACTGATCCTGATCTCTCAGATTTGATCATGGCTGAATTACTGAAGGAAAAACTGCATTTATAAATGATTATAAATAAATTGGTTTGATCTAATTAAACTGTCTGGTAAACATCCCCCGGTTCAGCAGGTTCAGTCGGTCCGATGGACGGGGGCAGGTGGACCGTATGCATATCCTGACGGGGGTGGGGGGGGTGCTCAGATGGCCTTGAACACACACACACAGAAACAAACCCCCACACACACACACGAACAAACCCCCCCCCACACACACACACACACACACGCAAACCCCCACACACACAACACACACACACACACACATACTGTATGCACCTGTCAATCGTGTCCTCTGATGTGTTGTCCTGAAGTTAAAGACTCTCAAACACAAACACATACAGTCCTCTGCCCGCTGACGTCTCTGTTTTCAGGACACGAGTCAAACATGCAATACCAACAGAAAACACAGGGGGCAGTGTGGAGTTAATTATACCTAAATATTAACATCTATCTGTCAATACCACATCTCAGCACGCCACTCACTGTCATCCCACAACAATATGCCACAACACGTAGTCAGCAAGCCACAGCAACAGACGAGATTATTCACCACATTCAGCATGCCACAACCAACTCATTACAACATAACAAAACACATGTCTGCACGCCACCACATGTTACAACTTAACACACCGCCATGTCAGCATGCCACAACATGTGACAACATAACACACTGCCATGTCAGCACGCCACAACATGTGACAGCATAACACAACGCCATGTCAGCACGCCACATGTTACAAAATAACACACCTCCATGTCTGCATGCCACAACATGTTACAAATTAAAACACACCGCCATGTCAGCACGCCACATGTTTCAACATAACACACCTCCATGTCTGCATGCCACAACATGTTACAACATAACACACCTCCATGTCAGCACGTCACATGTTACAACATAACACACCTCCATGTCAGCACGCCACATGTTACAACATAACACACTGTTGTGTTAGCATGCCACTAGTTACAACATAACACACCTCCATGTCAGCGGGCCACATGTTACAACATAACACACCGTCATGTCTGCATGCCACTAGTTACAACATAACACACCTTCATGTCTGCATGCCACATGTTACAACATAACAAAACCCATGTCTGCACGCTACCACGTTACAACATAACACACCGCCATGTCAGCACGCCACATGTTACAACATAACACACCGCCATGTCAGCACGCCACATGTTACAACATAACACACCGTGGTGTTAGCATACCACTAGTTACAAAATAACACACTGCCAAGTCAGCACGTCACAACATGTTACAACATAACACACCACCATGTCTGCATGCCACAACATGTTACAACAACACACACCATCATGTCTGCATGCCACATGTTACAACATAACATAACCCATGTCTGCACGCTACCACATGTTACAACATAACACACCGCCATGTCAGCACGCCACATGTTATAACATAACACACCTCCATGGCTGCATGCCACAACATGTTACAACATATCACATAACACACCGCCATGTCAGCACGCCACAACATGTTACGACATAATGCACAACATGTTAGCATGCCACAGTGCATTATAACATAACACAACACATGTCAGCACACCACTACACATTACAACATAACAAAACACATGTCTGCACGCCACACCTTATTACAACATAACACACAACCATGTCAGCACGCCACAGTCACAGATGGGATTACTCACCACATTCAGCATGTCACAACTCATTTCAACATAACAAAACCCATGACTGCACGCTACCACATGTTACAACGTAACACGCCGCCATGTCAGCACGCCACATGTTACAACATAACAAACCGCCATGTCAGCGGGCCACATGTTACAACATGACACACCGCCATGTCAGCACGCCACATGTTACAACATAACACACCGTGGTGTTAGCATACCACTAGTTACAAAATAACACACTGCCAAGTCAGCACGTCACAACATGTTACAACATAACACACCACCATGTCTGCATGCCACAACATGTTACAACAACACACACCATCATGTCTGCATGCCACATGTTACAATATAACATAACCCATGTCTGCACGCTACCACATGTTACAACATAACACACCGCCATGTCAGCACGCCACATGTTATAACATAACACACCTCCATGGCTGCATGCCACAACATGTTACAACATATCACATAACACACCGCCATGTCAGCACGCCACAACATGTTACGACATAATGCACAACATGTTAGCATGCCACAGTGCATTATAACATAACACAACACATGTCAGCACACCACTACACATTACAACATAACAAAACACATGTCTGCACGCCACACCTTATTACAACATAACACACCTTCATGTCTGTACACCACATGTTAAAACATAACACCATCATGTCTGCATGCCACAACATGTTACAACATAACACACAACCATGTCAGCACGCCACAGTCACAGATGGGATTACTTACCACATTCAGCATGTCACAACTCATTTCAACATAACAAAACCCATGACTGCACGCTACCACATGTTACAACGTAACACACCGCCATGTCAGCACGCCACATGTTACAACATAACAAACCGCCATGTCAGCACGCCACATGTTACAACATGACACACCGCCATGTCAGCACGCCACATGTTACAACATAACACACCGTGGTGTTAGCATACCACTAGTTACAAACTAACACACTGCCAAGTCAGCACGTCACAACATGTTACAACAAACACACCTCCATGTCTGCATGCCAAAACATGTTACAACAACACACACCATCATGTCTGCATGCCACATGTTACAACATAACATAACCCATGTCTGCACGCTACCACATGTTACAACATAGCACACTGCCATGTCAGCACGCCACGTTTTAACATAACACACCGCAATGTCAGCACGCCACATGTTACAACATAACACACCGTGGTGTTAGCATACCACTAGTTACAAACTAACACACTGCCAAGTCAGCACGTCACAACATGTTACAACAAAACACACCTCCATGTCTGCATGCCAAACATGTTACAACAACACACACCTTCATGTCTGCATGCCACATGTTACAACATAACAAAACCCATGTCTGCACACTACCACATGTTACAACATAACACACCGCCATGTCAGCACGCCACATGTTACAACATAACACACCGCCATGTCAGCACGCCACATGTTACAACATAACACACCGTGGTGTTAGCATACCACTAGTTACAAAATAACACACTGCCAAGTCAGCACGTCACAACATGTTACAACATAACACACCACCATGTCTGCATGCCACAACATGTTACAACAACACACACCATCATGTCTGCATGCCACATGTTACAACATAACATAACCCATGTCTGCACGCTACCACATGTTACAACATAACACACCGCCATGTCAGCACGCCACATGTTATAACATAACACACCTCCATGGCTGCATGCCACAACATGTTACAACATATCACATAACACACCGCCATGTCAGCACGCCACAACATGTTACGACATAATGCACAACATGTTAGCATGCCACAGTGCATTATAACATAACACAACACATGTCAGCACACCACTACACATTACAACATAACAAAACACATGTCTGCACGCCACACCTTATTACAACATAACACACCTTCATGTCTGTACACCACATGTTAAAACATAACACCAACATGTCTGCATGCCACAACATGTTACAACATAACACACAACCATGTCAGCACGCCACAGTCACAGATGGGATTACTCACCACATTCAGCATGTCACAACTCATTTCAACATAACAAAACCCATGACTGCACGCTACCACATGTTACAACGTAACACACCGCCATGTCAGCACGCCACATGTTACAACATAACACACCGCCATGTCAGCGGGCCACATGTTACAACATAACACACCGCCATGTCAGCACGCCACATGTTACAACATAACAAACCGCCATGTCAGCGGGCCACATGTTACAACATAACACACCGCCATGTCAGCACGCCACATGTTACAACATAACACACCGTGGTGTTAGCATACCACTAGTTACAAACTAACACACTGCCAAGTCAGCACGTCACAACATGTTACAACAAAACACACCTCCATGTCTGCATGCCAAAACATGTTACAACAACACACACCATCATGTCTGCATGCCACATGTTACAACATAACATAACCCATGTCTGCACGCTACCACATGTTACAACATAGCACACTGCCATGTCAGCACGCCACGTTTTAACATAACACACCGCAAAGTCAGCAAGCCACATGTTACAACATAACACACCGCCATGTCAGCACGCCACATGTTACAACATAACACACCGTGGTGTTAGCATGCCACTAGTTACAAAATAACACACTGCCATGTCAGCACATCACAACATGTTACAACATAACACACGGCCATGTCTGCATGCCACAACATGTTACAACATAACACACCGCCATGTCAGCACGCCACATGTTACAACATAACACTCCACGTTATGCCACAACATGTTACGAAATAATGCACGTCAGCATGCCACAGTGCGTTATAACATAACACAACACATGTCAGCACACCGCAACACATTACAACATAAACAACACATGTCAGCACACCACAACACATTACAACATAACAAGACACGTCTGCACGCCACACTATATTACAACATAACACACTGCCATGTCAGCACACCACAACATGTTACAGCATAACACACCATGTAATGCCACATGTTACAACATAACACACCACATGTCAGCATGCCACAACAATCAACAACATTACACAACACATATCAGCATGCCGCGTTGCAACATAACACACCACGTCAGCATGCCACAACATGTAACAACATGACACACCACATGTCAGCATGCCACAACACATTACAACATGACACACATCATGTAAGCATGACACACCATGTAGCCCCACCCCCAACCTCAGCTCTTTGATGTCTTTATTGGTGGAGCTGAAGATCAATCGCCACTTTAAGCACGTTTCTGGTCTTTTTGGTGGTTAGGAGGTGAAATTGGTCTATGTTATTTTCCAGAAAATGTTTTAGCCTGGTTTTGAGTTTTGTGTGTTTGTGGTTCATCCTGAGGTTAAACTGTTTTTGTACTCCTATAAAGTCATATTTAGTTGTAAATCAATGAAAAGTCTATTTTGCTGCTTCACCCCCCCACAGATCAGAAACACCAACCCTTTAAAGAAGACTCTGACGGCCCTGACTCCATAGAGCTCTCAGTTTACTGTCCCTTAAACACCTTTATTTCACTGTCTCTATGTTTTCCATTTGAACCTGTCCCTCTCTCTAAACCTGTCTCAAATCTTCCCAAGCGTCCTGTCTCGGTGTGTTTTCAGTTAAATTCAGAGAAAGAATCTTCTGGGAAAAAAAGAGTGTGAGCTGGGTTCAAAAAGTTTCCATCTGAAGAAGAAATCCCAGACTCCCCCTTCAAACCTCCGTCCAAAAAAAAACAAACCCTCCCCCCAAAGACAGAGGAACGTGAACTTACTCAAATTACCAGACGGGGGAGAGCAAGGAGGGAGGGGGGTGAGCAGGGAATAGAGAGAGAGGGAGAGCAAGGAATGAAGGGGGGGTGAGAGAGGGAGAGGGGGGTGAGTGAGGAATGAGAGGGAGTTAGGGACTGGGGGGGCTGACTGCCAACAGTCCTTGTGTCTGATCTCCTGACATGTAAATCTCTAACAGAGTCAGTGCTGTGTGTCTGTGTACATATATATATATATATATATATATATATATGGAAATTTGCATCATTACAGCAGTAAAGGCAAATATATAGCAAAAACAGATAACCATGAATAAAAAACTAATAATAATAATAATATAAAAATAACTACACTAAAAATGTACTAAAATAGCAAGAATTGACCAAGAGAAATAATAATAATAAAAACATCCAATTAAAATGATAAAACTGCAAGAACAATGTAAACAAAACAAATGTAAAAGTTCCAAAATATTGACACCATTGCACATGGATAAATATCAATATGATTTAATTAGTTGTAGCTGTTTTATTGCTCACTGCAGAGACAGTTATCATTAAAACTAAAGGGCCTGTTTAACCATTTAAGTTTTTATTGTACGTATGAGTTGTACATGTTTGATATATCAGCTGTAGAGATGTCTGCCTTTTCTCTAGTCTGATTGGAAAAAGTCCTGTGATGCTCAAAGAATCAGAAATACATTTGAAAAACTAAAAAACCAGTGTCTCAGTCTAAAACTCATGACCTGGTTGCACAAAATAATCTGCAAACCTTGTTGTGAGCAGTTTTGTGTAGGAACTATACTTTTTACCAATACAAAAGTATGTATTCTGATTTTGGGATCCCGTTTATGCTCAAACTGTTCAAAAAAGGAAATAAATAATTGTTCATTTAAGAGACCTGGATTTTTTTTTTGTTTTGTGTGTTACTGATGCTTTTTGATAAAGCCAAAGTGATTCAATGTAAAAAAATTGGAGCATGCACAATGTATTTCTTATCCGAGTACTCGATTAATCGCCAAAATACTCGGTAGAGTACTCGATGACAAAAAGAATCAATAGCTACAGCGCTAATATATCTATATCTATATATCTATATCTATATATATATATATCTATATCTATATATATATATGTATTTTTATATATATATATATGTATATATATATATATATATATATATATATATATATATATATATATATATATATATATATATATATATACATATATATATACATATATGCCACAGCCCACAATAACAAACAACAAACAAACATCATGTTTACTTCAGACTTCAATAATTCATTTACCCGCAGAGACAAACCTTCATCATCATCATCATCAAACACATACACTATAATAAACTTTAATACCGGTAACAGAGTTATCCAGCTGGGCTGATGGGGGTGGGGGTGGGTCATAATTAAAAGTGATCATTGTTAAAACTATAAAAAAACTCCCATTCATATTCATAGTGATCTCTGGAGGGGTTAATGTTGATGTAAAAACACGTAAAACCCACAGAGTGAGTGTAGGTCAATGTAACTTTATTCATATTTCATATATTATCAGGATTTAACACACTGTAAAGATTATTTACATCATTTTGTTCTTCCAGCTGTTTCAGACATAAAACACAAAAAAAAGACCAAAAATAAAAAATGTCATAATTAAAAGTGATCATTGTCAAAACTATAAAAACTTCCATTCATATTCATAATGATCTCAACATGTGTTATATTTAACCTTCAGTTTTTTCCCTTGTTGCAGCTGATGAAGACGACGAAGTCCTTTAGAGGCCGTCAGCGGGACTGCACCCAGACAACAGACTGTATAAAACATGGACGATAGACCTGATCCCCTTCAGTGAAGCCAAAACAGGTTTTAACCTTTAAACTGAGTCATGTTGCAGTGTTTGAGATCGTTACATGACGCTGTGAGCTAAACTCAATCTGAAACATCGAGTTCATGAGTCTCAGTGTGTTTGAGGACCTTTTTTTTCGAAGTGGCGGCGACAGGAACGTCAGTTTTAACTGTACCGCTGCAGCAGCTGATCACGGATCCTGCTCAAAAGCACCAGTGTAAATACTCTGCCGGGCACAGAGGGGGCGCTCCAATCCCTGCAGTTGTTACACTCTTGCACGCCACCCTGTCTCTTCCAGATCCCTAATCTCCATCTGGGAGCACAAGACCCACCCTAACCCTCCTGAGGGGGGGCACTGGTGCCACCTATACCCACCTGGGCACACTTTAGGCTGCACACCCACCAAGGAGGGTTAATATTTGGTTAGAGAAAGAGGCGGGGCTTAGAAAACTGAGGCCCCACTGGTCAACCGTCAGAGTAACACACCAGCACCCACAGTTGGGATTTTGGCTTTGTTTTTGTGCAACAGGAGACATGTCGTCCATCTTTAATTACAGCTCCTGATCTGAATAGGTCAGGGTTCAGGGTTCAGGGTTTAGGGTCAGGGTTCAGAGTCAATCTGCATCAAACATAAAAAGTCTTCTCCCTTCATAATATGGACTCATGTAGTCTCAGCTCTGTTCTGGTCCCAGTCTCGTTGTCTCCATCTCAGTATAAACTTTGATGGTTCATCCTCTGCTGTTCCACTGGTGACACTCCCACTGATGAGACTCTCTGACCAATCAGGGATCAGCAGGGTCTTTATGCCACATTTCAGTGTCAGCTCAGCTAACTTGGAAGCTCAACAGACGGGATACCAGAAAGTACCAGGAACCATAACTGATGTTAAATTTGAAGAGGGAGTCAGGTCGAGTCGTTACCATGAGGTGGGATTGGACCAATCACAAGTTTTAGAAGTGGGAGTACTCCGAGGTTTCATCTGTGAAGTGCACTCTGAACTGTTGTGAACCTGGATTCTCTCTAATGTCCAGTAGGGGGCGCCTCCACTGCTCTGCTGGTACAGGGTGGATGTTCCTGATTCGTCAGCTGATTAATTCCCTTAGTAAACATTTTTAATGAGTTTATGGTCTCCGTTTCTTCAAGTCTTCTTCATACAGCATGATGTTTGTTAGGTGGTTGATGGTCGGAGGAAGGGCGGAGTCAGGATAGGGGCGGGGTCTCCATGAGTGTCCATCCTGGTCCAGTTTTTAAATAAGCTGTCACTCCAGAAACATGCTGGTGTCAGTCAAAATACAGACCTGCCCACTTTAGAGAGGTCTACAAACCATCGAGTGATGACATGACAGTCCATTATAGGATTATATTATAATCCATTAATCAGATTATGAAGCACTGTCATGACAGTCCATGTTAAGATTAAATTATAATCCATTCATCGGATTAAAAAGTGATGTCATTGTGCAGACGTCCATCTTAATATACCAACAGTCCATAAAAGGGTTATGATATGATTTATCGATCAGATTATAAAGTCATGTCATGACAGTCCATTATAGGATTACATTATAATCCATTAATTAGACTATAAAGGACTGTCATGACAGTTCATAAAAAAGATTATTTTATAATCCATTAATCAGATTATTAAGTGAGGCCACTGTGCAGATGTCCAATTCAATATACCAACAGTCCATAAAAGGATTATATTATAACCCATTAATCAGATTATAATGTGATGTCATTGTGCCTATGTCCACTTTAGTACCCCTTCAGTCAATGACCGGATTATATCATTAGTCATTTACTGGATAACAAAGTGTTGTTACTGTTACTACTTTAATAGACCTACATTCCATGATATGACAACACTTAAGTCCATTAATCAGATTATACAGTGATGTTATTGTGCTGACATCTACTTTAATAGACCTACATTCCATAATAGGATTATATTATAGTCCATTTATCAGATTATATAGTGATGTTACTGTGCCGATGCCCACTTTAATCTATTTAAAGTCTTAAATAAGATTATATTAGATTCCATTAATTAGATTATAAACATTTTTCATCAGAAAATTAATCAAAACGTTTGAAAGAATAAACATTATATCCTCTTCCTGTCTGAGCTTCTGCAGTCATCCAATCAGATTCACTGTGAAGCAGACACTGATGATCAGTTATTCTCCATAAACCATTATTGATTAGTCATGTCTGATCGGTCTGAAGACTTATGTGTTCCTTATGAAGGTCTCTGCTCCAAATGAAGTCTGAAGGTTTGAAGGACCACTGAGGCAGCCTGAGTCTGATTGGAGATCAGCTCTAAGAGAACTTCAGTCTGATCATCAGGAAGGGTTTATTCTGACACTGTGATCCACCTGCAGGAAAGTCTTTTCAGTCTGTTTCTTTGAAGGACAGGGTCTGTTCTACCTGCTCTGAGTCTATGCCAATCCTTGATCTTCTAGCTACATTTGCAGGACTTGACCTTCATGTTGGACAGCTGTTCGATCTTTGGGGTCTTCCCGATGTAGTAGAGGATGGTGAGGGGCTCCAGGTCCTGAGAGACACAGCACGGAGATGCTGAGGCTTCAGGATTTATGGTGTTATACAGCCCCAACACCTGAGGGACACAAACAGGTAAGAAATGAGTAAACACGGACATGCTGGGACCAGGCATGGTGCAGAAGAATCTGAGGCCTGCATGCATTCACAGAAGCCTGAGCTGTGGTGGTCTGGAGGGAGAGCAGAACAAAAAGACTAAAAACTACAAGGCCTCAGACTCCCAGAAGGCCTTGCAGCAGGTCAGGGATACCTGGGGGTGAACAGCAGGTGGCCCATGCCTTTAAAAGTCTGTAGAGCCCCTTCCTTCAGTGCCACTCATGAAAGATCCACCATCTCTTTGCATTTAGCCTCTCATGTTTGACACCATCTTGCCCCTCATGTTTGACCCCGTCTTTCTCGGGGCAGCCCTCTCTCTGCCTTTTAGCTTCTTCTGTTCACTTTTCTAAATGTTCCCAATGTTCTCCTGTCATTCAGAGTCAGTTCTCTCTTCCTCTCAGTTTTAATCGTCAGCATGAGGAAGTATTGACAAACTTACTGTGGAATTTACACCATGTAAAGCAGAGTCCTGCACGGCGTCAGGTACACACCAAAAACTTTCCAGCGGGATAAAACAGTGAATAATTAATTTTTGCAGGTCTGGGCACCAGTGAAACTACACGGGTGCGTAGAGGGTGGAAGAGAAAAAGATCAGAGATTGAAATGATTCATAGGACTGTAAACATATTCACAGTTTATGGTTTATCTTTATTTTTGAAGCAGCACCTGCTGAGTGAGAGCTCTTAGTGCCGTACAACCATCAGTCTCTAGAAGTAGTATGGGAGGTAGAGCCTCCAGTCAGGTTTTAGACCCCATCACAGCACTGAGACCGCTCTTATCAAGGTGACAAATGCCATCCAGCTGAACACTGACGCAGGCAAAGTCTCAGTTTTAGTCCTGCTAGATCTGAGTGCTGCCTTTGACACTGTCCATCATGAGATCCTGTTACAGAGACTAGAGGACTGGGTGGGCATCTCTGGGACTGCCCTAAATTGGTTGAAGTCCTATCTAGAAGACAGGAAGTACTTTGCTGAAATTGGTAACTGTGTCTCAGACCACATGGCCTTGACCTGTGGGGTGCCCAAAGGGTCAGTCCTGGGACCCCTTCTGTTCAATCTCTACATGCTGCCTTTAGGCCAGTTAATACAGAGTGATAATGTGTCCTACCACAACTATGAAGACGACACTCAGATCTATGTCTCAGTGACAGCAGGTGAATATGGACCAGTGGATTCACTCTGTCACTGCACCCAACAGGTCAGTGTGTGGATGCAAAACAACTTTCTCCAGCTAAATTCAGACAAGACTGAAGTCATCGTATTTGGTCCACAGAAACAAAGAGAAAGTGTCAGCAGTCACCTCCAGTCTCTCTTTCTAAAACCTACAAATCAGGTTAGAAATCTCGGGGTAATAATGGACTCAGACCTGAACTTTAACAGCCACATCAAATCAATAACATCAGCAGCCTTTTACTATCTAAAAGCATTGCCAAAATCAAAGGTATAGTGTCTAAACCTGACCTGGAGAGACTTATCCATGCATTTGTCTCCAGTAGGTTAGACTACTGTAACGGCCTGCTCACTGGCCTCTCCAAACGAGCTGTAAGACAGCTGCAGTACATCCAGAATGCTGCTGCTCGGGTCCTGACCAGAACCAGGAAGTACGAGCACATTAGTCCTGTGCTCAGGTCCCTACACTGGCTTCCTGTGGCTCAGAGAATAGACTTTAAAGCAGCTCTGCTTGAGCACAAGTCTCTCCACGGCCGAGCACCAAAGTACATCTCTGACATGTTAGTGCCATATGAACCGTCTCGGACTCTGAGGACCTCAGGGACCGGCCTCCTGCTGGGGCCCAGAGTCAGGACTAAACATTGGAAATCAGGGTTCCAGTTTTATGCAGCTAAAATCTGGAACAGTCTTTCTGAAGATGTGAGACAGGCCTCTACACTGACAATGTTCAAATCTAGGCTCAAAACAGCTCTATTTAACTGTGCATATGACTGAAAGGATCTGATCTGCACTCTTCTCTTTTAAAGTTCATTTTATAATGATTATTTTTGTTTTTATTTTGTGCTGTGATTTTAATGCATTTTCTTGTTCTGTAAAGCACTTTGAATTACCTTGTGTACCAATTGTGCTCTACAAATAACCTGTCCTTGCCTTGCCTTCAGTTATCAGGCTCCTCTTCTCTGGAACCATTTACTGACCACGGTTCAGGAGGCAGACACCCTCTCTACCTTTAAGGTTAGACTTAAAACATTCCTCTGTGAAAGCTTTCAGTTAGGGACCAGCTCATAGTCCACAGTTTAGACACTTAGTTAAGATGCAATAAGCTTAGACTGCCAGGGGGATCTGGCACACTGAGCTCCTCTCTCTCTGTCCTGTCTCTATATCTGCCTTTGCCCCTTTTTGTTTGCTTCTGTACTCGTCTCTGGTTCTTGTCTTGTCGACTGCTTGGGACCGTTGTGTGCCTGCATTACTGTGCTTGGGCTTTTCTTTGGCCCCATTTCCATTATCATTACAGTTCCTAAAATTAACTTCAGAATGATCAGTTTATTAAAACCCATGGTAGTTCCTGCAAACATAACACATATATTACTGTAACCATGACAACCAACATAGGCATCCTGCTGCTGTGGACCTGCTCCACTCCATGAGCTCTATCCTGCATCAACCATCAACAGAAACATCATTTAACATAAATTCATACTTTTACACCAGTTAAACCATTTTAATAACAGCTCAGCCAGATGCTGCTATATTAATCAACATCATTCCAGATTATAGTCATTATAGATATTAATGTTAATATTAGACTGATCTCTCTATCCATGGTTGTTATTGATTATTCATCCATAGTAAACATCTTTACAGCTACATAGACATGAGGACCCTCTTGAAAATGAGATGCCACATCTCAAGGGGCTTACCTTTAATGCATTTATGTTCAACAAAGAAAAATATGGTGAGGACAGATTTATGATCTGATTTATGATTTATGAAAAAAGAAAATAAATAAATGAATAAATGTGAAATAACATTTAATAAATATGTGCAAAATTAAGATTATCTTGTGTTGTTTTTGATCAAATGAACTGTCAAGCATGTTTTTATTACCATGGTAACAATCAGTTATCAGTTTTTTTAGTTTATTCTAAAGATCATATGCGCCTAACAATAACAAAAAAACAATTTTAATACTTATAGTACTAGTACTTCTAAAAATAAAAGATAATGGTAATAATGATGACTGAATAATAATAACAACCACAAAATAACATTAATAACGATAATGATAATATTGATTATTAAATCAGAATAAAAACATTATTGGTCCATAACAATATAATAATATTAATACATTTATAATAAATAATAATAATAATAATAACAGTAACAGTAATGGGTACATAATTACACTTATAATAATAACTATGATGATAGTACTAATGCTGATGATGATAAAACAGCAATAATAATATCTGACCTTTGAATGCTGTGTGTCGGCGCTCCACAGGTACGGGCAGGCGCCGGCACAGAAGTTGGCCTCGTACCCTTTGGGCTCGTGGATCCACCTCCAGCCGAGGTCCTTCCTGAAGTCGATGTAGAGAGAGCGCAGGCAGCAGTTGTCCTGGACGTTCCTGTGAAGACACAGGGACAGGTTTAAGGATCTGAAAATATCACTACAGTAAAATACCTCAACAGTGAGACTGTATTGATTATTGATAGCCCTGTATCAAGGCCCTCTGGCCTCTAGTTGGCGCTAGCTGGTAGTTCAGCTGTTTGACTCTCACCAGAGAAGATCATGGGTGTGTCCGAAAAGTCCTTCCTAAGTCCTTTCCTATCCACTTTACCTTAACCCCGATGGAAAACGTCACAGGGTCAAGGAAAGGAGGGAATAAGAGGAAAAGATGAATTCGACTGCACTTTCACTTTGGTGTCATATTTACTCACCGACGATTTCTTGTGAGGTCGGTAAGCCATGACGAACTACAATGTTCAGAAAATGAACAACAAGAAGCGTCTTTGTCCTCTGCTTTACCTCACAGCGTTGTTTTGTGTCGTTTGACCTGTTAACATTAACAATCCCTGATCAGAGGATTTACCTGTGACAGGTGTTTTGTCCTTTGGTCATGCAGGGTGTGTTTTCTGCTCTCAGCCGTGAGGTTAGGTCAGAGCATCTGTAAATGTGGACATCTTTGACAGGCACTGAAAACCTGAGGTCTGATAATACATGTTCAGAAGCACTGTTCTCCTGTTTCATTCACATATATCATTGTGAACATTGTTTCAATCTGTCATTTTATTTGAAGTATTGTAAAATGCCTTGTTTGTCCTTCTTTTACTGATTGTTTAATAAACGTTATTAGAGACCCCGTTGCTCTTATTATTTGCATGATTTACTTCATAAATTAAGATAGACAAAAATGTAGTAATTAATATATAATATTAATATAGGAAACAAGGACCACAGTTGTATGTTTAATATTCATCCACATTGTAGGCAGTTATGGAGAAAAAGAAATGCTTTAAAGTAAGTGCTTTATAAATAATAACATATAATTGTTTATCGGTCCACCAATTTAAAAATGATTAAAAAGGAAATGAACCAACGTTAATATTTTTGAAAGCACTGACTTTGAAGCATATCTCTTTCTCTATGCCAAAAACGTTCACACAGTATTATGTTCATATCTTCAATGTCCCACAAAACTCGTCCTTTCTCCTTCGTAAGTTTCCGAAGCCTTCAGCGGGGGCCGTATTCATTCACGTCATGTGCCACAAGGCATTATGGGGCATTCATTTCTCCTTTCCTTTTGAAAAGGATGGTCCAGTGTTTCCTAAGCTAAAGGAGATAATAAAGGAAGCAACAACCTTCCTTTCCTTAACTTTTGGACAATTCGGACAGCACTTATCATGGCCGATGCTGAAATGCTTCCGAGTCATTTCTTCAAATCTTAAATCTATGCTGTATTTTATGCTGTGTTCCAGGCAACCCGTAACTCGGAAATTTCCCAGTTGAAATCTCCGAGTTCCGACCTGAAAGCATTCCAGGCAAATTAAACGAAATTAATTATAAATTAAACTAATTAATAAACTAAATTAAATCAAAACTTCAGTTTGAGCGCAAGGAATTCTGGTATGTAAACAAAACAACATGGCAGACATTATAAGATTTATGCTTAATCATTTCAATCACCAAAGAAGCCTGCAACTTGATCATTTGACTGAAACGGAGGAGGGGAAACGGTGCAGAAGGTAACAGAAGCTTATACTTTAAATTTTATGGTATGTGTTGTTAGTTAGAGGCTGCCATATTGTTTAGGCAGTGATGTGACGTCACAAGTCGTAACTCGGAGTACATCGATCTGGTACGAGTTCACGGGTGGGAAGTTACGAGTTCGACTGCCATTCCAGCGCACTTTCATGAGTTACAGGTGGGAAAACACGAGTTACGGGTTGCCTGGAACGCAGCATTAATTACAATGGCCCCACCCCCTCAGTGATGGGGAGACTGATTATTTTATTAATCTGTAAAATAAAAATGGTAATGTGGTGCATTTATTAGAGATGTGATGCGACAAACCTTCACTAAAAAAAAAAAAAAAAAAAAAAAATCATGACTTACAAGGATCTGTCCAAGTTTACACCTGAGTTTAACAGTGAGAGAGAAATAGACTCACAGCTCAGTTCCAGTTTTTATGGAAATATAATAAAAAATATACCAAATACATCAGTAAGAAACACAGGTACCTATATTTAAATCACACAACATCAGTGTCATGCTGGATGTTGCAGGGATCATGTTTTGTATAAATAACACTGGTCATAAAAAGTGTTTTCTCAATTACATAATACTAAGATTTTAATGATTTAATACTCAATTTTCAATATTTAAGTACTCAGTTTTATCCAATTTAATATTTAGTTCTTAATATTTTAATACTCAGATTTTAATATTTTAATACACAGTGTTTATTATTTCAATACTTAATTTCTAATATTTTAATACCCGGATTTTAATTTAGGTGAAAAAAAAAAATCTGTCTATTTACATATTTATATATATATGTATGTGTATATATATATATGTGTGTGTGTGTGTGTGTGTGTGTGCCTGAATTATCATATATCATCATATTAATTATTTATATGTTAAAGGTCAGTGCCTGGAGAATTAGGTGAGGTTAGGGTTTGATCAAAGTACCTGGAGTAGTGGGTGCTGTTTGGGTCAGGGTTCAAAGGTTAATACTTGGAAAAGTACTCAAAGGGCCTGATCTACTAAAGGTTTGTGTGTATAAAAACACGTGCAAACTTGATAGCGCACGCAAAGCTGATTACTAACAGGGTGCATTGATGACTGCGTCTGTCAAATGAGCAAAATATCACACGCAGTTCATTTAGCGTGTTTGCCTTCATGAATATGCAGAATTCATGCAGATCATCAGAATGTGCAAAATACTGGGAGGAGGAGATGCAAATGTTATCATTTAGCACCTGCAATGTGATTTATCAAACCCGCAACTGATTGCCTGCGGTGTTTTTTACGTCTAAATTTAGTATGTTAGAAAGGTAGGTGTAAACTTGCACAGCATTATGCACAGAGGGCTGCGGTCACTGTGGCGAGAAACAGGGGTTGCAATAACCGAATATTTTCCATCATTGACTGAATTTTTTGATGAATGACAGGGAGATTTGGAGGCTGTCTGTCATTATAATGGACTGTAGTAAGAGGGATGATCCAGTGTGCCGTCATACTCATGCAGACACATGCATAAAGTAAGTGTTTTGTGCTCTACATCGCAGAGGAGGTCATTTAACCTATGTAAAAAAGATCTCCATAGCTGGCTATGAATGAGAATCACTCTGTTTGTCACTCAGAGCTGACAGTGTCACACTCTCCACGCACTGACAGCTCCTAAACTTGCTGTTAGTGTGTGGGTGTGCAGTAGCAAAATCCTCCTTTAAAGACGGCGGTCCACACCACTTTTGGGCCTGTTATCAATTGCACATGCAGTAATAGTAGGTCACCTGCAACACACCTACTAATAGCACATGCAATTATTAGGTTGCACACCTCAATTTAGCACCCGTT
>JBAMNC010002295.1:0-48532 GCA_037902135.1 Cetoscarus ocellatus
TCCATGCCGGCTTTGGTCTTCTCCGCAGCGGCCACCACCCCCTCCTTGCCATGGAGAACCCCTTCATAGTACATCCATTTTTGCGATGATACAGCTGGGTTCCCCTGCTCCAAACTGGCCTGGCTGGCTGGGCTGACTTTTGCTGTGCTTACGGTGAGCTTGCGGAAGAGATGATGCGAGATGTCAGAGTCTGCGCGCGTGTGTGGTGTGTGTGCGTTGCGAGACCGTGGCTCCTCCTCCCTTCGGTGCTACAGCAGAGGACTGAGAGGACCGCACAGCAGGGCTACAGCACACAGACTGAGAGCAAGAGAGGGGGGGGAGGAAAACAGCCGGTACGCACGAGATGGAGAGAGGAGGAGGAGGAGGAGGAAGAGAAGACGACCGGATGCTGCAGCATTTTCAAGTTATGCTGCAATCCCGCGCCTTGACCACGCCTCCATCCCTCATCCATCTTTCTCCAGATGATTCTCCCTCATGCTCAGCCTCCAGCTCGCTCTTTGCATATTTTGATTGACAGGCTGCTGTGGACACACCTTTCTGGATGCTGAGCTTGTGAGTGATGTTACATAAGCAGCAGAGCATCAGCACTGGAGCAAGAGGATTTTTTTTTTCCTGACATCATATGCCTTGTGAGATTTTGCCATGTAATCTGTAATCAGATCACGTAGTTGGCCCACAGGATATGAATCCTCATTTTCTCTGACTATGCATCACTATTTTCTATGCATTTATCACATGCAGCGCAGACTCTTTCTAAATTTGGACAGAAAAGGAGAGTCCCTACGGTTATTTTTATTGTTCCGAGTGGAGACAAAATGCTTTGTCATCCCCACCTCGATGACTCACAACTTGCCCTCCCTCCTTTTCCTCCACATCGTCCCAATTCTCCCAGATGTGCCAACTCAGCAGCACAGTAAATCTGTGGGTAGTTTTGGTAATGAAAGCTGCTCCCTTTTCCTTCCGCTCTGATCCCACTTTTTCACAGAAGAGAAGGTAGGCTGAAAGATCCGACTGGGCACAGAAAAATGAGTAAAATCTTTTATTAGTGAATATTTTAAATGAAACAAAGGGTGGTAAAGTTATATGGAAGATGCTCTTACAGAGAGGACGACTCGTCTGTGCAGTCAGGCTGAACAGAAAGCTGCTGCCCTCTGATGGCCATAAAATATATGACATCATGACACAGCAGTCTGCTTTTCCTTTAGAAACATTAAGGTCTTTAACAGACAAATAATAGCTTTAAAGATGACCACTGGAAAAGTACTTTCTGTCTCAGGGTTTTTTTTTTGGTTAATCTAAAACATGTCACCCATTTCTTTACAAATTAGCTAAAAAAATAAGGACGTAGTGTTTGGTGATTATTTCTTCAACAGGTTTAAGAGTACTTCTTGGCAATAAGTCTTTCACTGTTACATGCATTTGTGTGATGATTATGTGGATGCGTAATTGTTAGCTCCTGTGAACATGGGCCCCACTACAGCGGTCAGTTGGTGTGTGGTTCAAGAGTCTGCACGCCACTTTGACTGATCTGGATAGGACCATTGTGATAGGGCAACTTCAAAGTGGTCAGCAAAACCAAGCTGCAGCAGTATTTGGACTGAGTCCTGGTGCCACCTCCAAACTCAAGGCCAAGTTCCATATAACGGGGGATGTCAAGGACAGGCTACAAAGTGGGCGTCCAAGAAGACAAAACCCCATGAAGACTGTTGTCTCACCCTGCAGCCCTCAGGAACTATAGGCCATCTTCTACAGAGTTGCAGTTGGTTTGCAGGATGA
Source organism: Cetoscarus ocellatus (assembly GCA_037902135.1). Classification (NCBI taxonomy): domain Eukaryota; kingdom Metazoa; phylum Chordata; class Actinopteri; order Labriformes; family Labridae; genus Cetoscarus; species Cetoscarus ocellatus. Next base: position 1,777 of record JBAMNC010002295.1, read on the forward strand.
TATGGCTGATGGCTTTCTGCCCAGACAATCTGGAAAAGTCTGCACACAGTCAATCTCCTGTCTGATGGTGTGAGGCGGCATCTCCAGCACTGGAAAAATAGTCTTGTCATCATTGGGGCCAATCTCAATGCAGAGACATGTCGAGCATGCAACCAGAAGCAATGTATTATCTCCACAGTGTGGGACTGAACTCTATCCTCCCAGATGACAGCATTCGTCCCCACAGAGGAGGTTTATCAGAGACCAGCTCCTGAATTTGGAGGGATGGAATAGCCTGCCAGCAGCTCTGACCTCAGCTCCATTGGTTGGCTGTTCGTGCCAGAGTGACCAACACAACCGTGTTGTCTGAATTTTGACAAATGCTGGTTGAAAAATAGGACACCATCCTACAGCAGCTTGTGACCAGGCTGGTGACCAGTATGAAGTGCCAGGATGTTGTAGATGTGTATGAGTCTTCCACACGCTACTGAGGCTCCTGTTTGTTTAAATAAATGAATTGTTAGATTGGCAACATGTCTTGTTTCTTCAGCAGTCAATCATTGAATCCACCAAAACAAGAGTCAGAAGGCTGTTTGGCATTGGAAGCGAGGATTTGACAGATTTTTAGCTTTATATTCAGCAGACAGAAGTGACAGTGAAATCTATCTGTATGTCTTATTTAAAGCTTGAGAGGGGGATAAGCATGTTGCTCAATATGTCAAACATTAAAAGAACAAAGCTCTGATCACTCCTTTAACCCATTAAACACTTTTGGGATCAGCTTGGTTGGCTGTTCGTGCCAGAGTGACCAACACGATCACGTTGTCTGAAATGTGACAAATGCTGGTTGAAAAATGGGATGCCGTCCTCCAGCAGCTTGTGACCAGGCTGGTGACCAGCGTAAGGTGCCAGAATAGGCTGTTTGGCATTGGCAGAGTGGATTTGGCAAGTTTTTTCATGGTAATTTCAATTAAGCTCTGCCGCTCATCCCACAAATGTATGTTCCTCACAGATGTGGCACCATTTAAATGGGAAAAAAAACAGTGTAAATTTTGTTGACTAAGTATTTTCATCGTAGTTTTCGTCAAAAGCCTTTTTCCCCTGATGAAAACTAGAGTATAACTAAAAAAAACAAACAAGTGCACATGGAAAAAAACTAAAACTAAATTAGTTGACATTTTTGTCAACAAATAAAAACTAGATGAAAATGTCTGAGAGAGACTTAATCCAATCAGACCTAATTTCATCATGTAGAAAGTAGGGACAAGTTAGGAATATATCCAATCACAGCTACTTTGGTTGTGTGGAAAGGTTGGATGAGTTAAGAGGGCCATCCAATCACAGCTGCCTTAGCTTCCTGGTGGTGGGATAAGTTGTGGAGCGATCCAATCAGAGCTCCTCTCTTTATGAACTGATATATTCATGTAGAGCAGGTTCACTGTTTGTTGTCAGTTCTGGTATTGTAACTGAGATGCTCTGCCAGGTAGCCTAAATAAAGGTGACTGCATTTCACACTAAAGTTCAATTTGTTTCTGTTCATTTATACATTCAGACTTTACTAGCATTCAATAAAGGGTTATTAGATGTTTCATTTTATCCAAGTGTAAAACATGACTTCAGAATTCAAGGAAACATAAAAAATGCCTTAAACTTTATGTTTCATATTTTAGTCGACTAAATTTACAGTAGATCCTGTCGACTTAAATGTTGTGAAATTTTATCAACTAAAACTAGACTAAATTTAAAACAATTTAGATGACTAAATTATGACTAAAAGTGAAAGATTTTTTAGGCAAAAGACTATAACTAAAACTAATTTTAAAAGTGTTGTCAAAATTAGCACTGAAATAAACAGGCTCCCCAGATTGTTTCTCTTCCTACATTTTTATTCTACAAAAGTCTAAATATTCTCTTGTTATGTGTGGCCTAAGTTTATTAAGTCAACAAGACAAGAAAAGACAGTAAGGTGACTCTGTTTCTAATTGATTCAAGACTTCCCTTATAAATCATGACACCAGGTGTTTATTTACAAAATGGACAGTGACATGTGAATTAAATTTCACTCAGCCTTCTTGTTTAAAGAAAACATTTATTCACATTGATATCAGTACATTTTGAGTGCATATTTATTAACATTCTGTATTGGTGCATGTAGTTACATCTCTTTGTATTTGTCCTTGTGTGCCACCTCACAAACATGCGTGTTACATTAAAGTTCATGTTTTTTAATGAGGTTTATGTACTCTACTTCATGTAGGGCTTAAAAGAAACATGTTTAGTTCTGCATCTCAGCTTGAATAAGTATTTTTTGTACAATTTCCTTTTTGGAGAGAGAACCCAAACAAACAAACAAAAAAAAAAGAAAAAAAGGAAAACCCAAATGCATGATCAGGTCTTAGCAGCGGACAGTTACATTTGACAGATAAACACTGAGCTAATGAACACATAGCATTCTCACACTAACAGTTAGTATCTCACATACTACTAATCTAGACTACAACGCTATCTCACATTCCTTCCTCTGGCTCCTTTTTCCTTCATAATTTATCCCCTTTGTCCTGATAACTCCTGTGCTTTTGTCCATGCCCTCTTTAACATGTCCCCTCTTTCTGTTCCTCCAGCTCGTCTTTACTCCTGGACGTTAAGGATCTGTGAAGACAGCCCCTGGTGCCAGTTCTTCAGCTTGGCAAAGCGGGGCCCTTTCACCTCGGACTCGAACCTCTCCCTAAAAGTGTGGAAGGAAAGGCGAGGCTTCGTTAGGTAATAATGAGTCTTATCATTTATTTAGAGAATTCATTCAGGAGTGAGTTAGAAAACGATTAATACCACCCTGTTAAGTTTGTTGTAATCAGTAAACAGAGACATTGACCAATATGTGATCAGTCTGTCTTTTTGTCAGCAGTGTTAATTTTGATGACTGATTATTTTCGTCATAGTTTTCGTCAACAACCTTTTTTCCCCCTGATGAAAACTAAACCGTAACTAATAAAAACAAGTGCACATGGAAAAAACAACAAATAAAAAACTAGACGAAAACATTTGACATAGACTTAATCCAATCAGACCTAATTTGGTCATGTAGAAAGTAGGGATAAGTTAGGAATATATCCAATCACAGCTACTTTGGTTGTGTGGAAAGGTTGGATGAGTTAAGAGGGCCATCCAATCACAGCTGCCTTAGCTTCCTGGTGGTGGGATAAGTTGTGGAGCGATCCAATCAGAGCTCCTCTCTTTATGAATTGATATATTCATGTAGAGCAGGTTCACTGTTTGTTGTCAGTTCTGGTATTGTAACTGAGATGCTCTGCCAGGTAGCCTAAATAAAGGTGACTGCATTTCACACTAAAGTTCAATTTGTTTCTGTTCATTTATACATTCAGACTTTACTAGCATTCAATAAAGGGTTATTAGATGCTTCATTTTATCCAAGTAAATGCCTTACACTTCACACTTCATATTTTTATCGACTAAATTCACTGTTGTGGAATTTCATCAACTAAAACTAGACCAAAATTTAAACAATTTAGATGACTAAATTATGACTAAACGTGAAAGATATTGTCGGCAAAAGACTATAAAACTAACTCAAAAAGTGCTGTCTGTATTAACACTGTTTGTCAAATAGGGGAAAAAAAAATTAAAAACCCGTTGAGATATTATTGACAAGCAAGTGATGAACATGAGACCGTATGACTTTGACCTTTAACCTATGACACCCAAAATCTAATCAAATTATTCCTGAGTCAGAGTGGGCGTTTCGCTGAAAGTATCTTTGAGATATTGTGGAGACAAGTAAAAGATAAATATAAGACTTCACGACATTGACCTTTGACCCAAGGCCATCAAATTCTAACCAGCTCGTCCTTGAGTTAAAGTGAACATTTGTGCTCAGAGAAGACCGTTTGACTTTCCAGTGGGAACTTCCTTAAAAGACGTCGTTCCTCGTGATGTATCTATTTTGCATTACATATAATCTGGCATTCAAGATGAACTTGAACACACAGTTAGTGTACTTTTCTGTTTGAAAGCTTAAATTTCACTCATTTGCTAAACTTCCTGTTCAATGATAGCAAATCTGTGTACAAGGTTTATTTATCAGCAGGTACAGATAGACCAGAGCAGTGTTTTGGTCCAATATGAAGGAATGGTTATACAGACTTTGGAGTTAAAATTTTTAGTTTTTTTACATTATTTTTTGGGCATATTGTGCCTTTGAAAGGAGAGAGAGAGACATTGGATAGGTTTGTGGAAGGGGGTAAGAGATAGTAGGGGAGAACACTCTGCAAACTGGTCTAGGCTGGATTCGAACCCAGGGTCGTGCCTGATGCTTAACATTCACCAAACCAGCACCCCGAAGCTAAAATTTACACTTTAATTTGTCGTAAGAATTATCATCACTGCAATATTGAACAGTGTTTTCGCACATTACATCTTTTTTTTTAACGTGCAGGCCTTGTCTTGATATTTGACTTATGACTACCAGAAATTAATCAATTTATTATTAAGTCACAGTGTCACAGTTTGGTGCAGGGTTTGATAAAAAGTCTCAGTTTTTTGCGAGATAATTCTGTGAACACTGAGCTGAGAACAGCAAACCCGTAGGGAGTCCAACTTCAGTCTCTTACACACAATATGTTAACAGCGACTGTATATGATTTTTACTACATCAGTAATACATAATATGATGTATTAAGCCTTTAATCAATGTAAAAAAAAAAGATGCTGAAGTTCAGAAATACATCTTTACAAAGGGGTTATGTACCAAACTGTTTCTTGCCCCTGGTTCCTTACTTGACCTTGCGACATGTAGGCTATCAGTTCATCCCTGCCTCCAGGCTTATTGCTAAGTTTAGTCAAAGTCTCCTTGCTGTAGCTTTATATTCACCAGACAGAAAAAGAGTGAAATCTATCTTTATGTCTTATTTAAAATTTGAGAGGGGTTAAGCATGTTGTTCAAAATGTCAGACACTTAAAATAACAGAACTCTGATCACTCCTTTTTTTTTTGCTCCCTTACCTCGACTTCTGCAGGGCTTCCTCATCTGGATCTTGCACTGCATGGAGAGAAAAGAAGAAGAGGATTTGATATGGATGATCACTGAGTCTGAACAAGAAGTGAGGATCAGCAGTGATGAGCATCACAAAGATCAAGAGGTAGGAAAAGAATAAAAGCAGAATGAAAGACAGGAGGGATTCATCTTTTGTACTGACGGTATTCGGTGCCAGTGATGTGGGCCAGGATCCTGAAGCTCTTAGACTGCAGGTTGGCAGCACGGCGGGCCCATTCAGACATGTCCTGGGTTGTCTCTCCTGGCCTGATCACCGCCTGGTAAACCGGAGACGCACAGTCCACCACGGGGTCTTTAACAGGCAGAGCTCCGCTGTGGGGTCGACAGGACTGTTAGAGCTCTGAGTAGCAAACACTGTGTGGAAAGACCCTGAATGCAACAGATAACCATGGTGTGCTAATGCCCATGAAAAGTAAAGAATTAATTAGTGGTACCCTGCTTGGGAGAAGCCCAAAGATTTGACTGATGGATGGAAAATATTACTTCTGCATAGCTTGTTATGTACAGGTTTACTTTATTTTATTTGTTTATTTTTTGCCCTTTTGCTTTTATTGATTGCAGAGACATGTTTAAAAGGACAGTAATTAGTTACTTTTTCAACTTGTTATTCCTGTACCAGCTTATTAAAATGATATGATATAAAAACACTGCGGGCAATAGGAAACAAACAAAATGAATATTAAGGCTGAATGATGAAGCTAACATACTCAGTACTCAGATAAAGGACGGAGAGACTAAGGGGCCGTCCACACGGAGACTCATTTAGGTCTGTCTGCAAAATTTTTTGAGCTTTTAAGACCACCCCTCACCAGAACAAAGCACTTTAGATCTGTTTCTCTTGCTGTACAGTAAAAGCCCTTGATGGGGAAACACAGGGGCTTGGAAATACATTTTTAACAGATGTAGTGTGGACGGCAGGCGTGTGATGCTGCAACGTATCACCTTTAATAGTTAAAAGGAGGTGGAGCCTTGCAGTAAGAGGGCTTGTTCAACCAAGTAACAGCAACCAAATTGGAGGGGCCTCACATAGGGTCACCAACAAGGACTCCAATCATTAAAATAAGTCATTTTACTCGAAGTTCTTTGCTATGTATTTTGGTGATAATGCTTAAAACAGGCTTGATCACACTTCAAGTAAAGTGCTGAACTTTAAATTGTAAGGAAGTATTTCTACCTTCTGAAAGTCTGCTCTGCTACACTTAAAAGTCCTGTAAATTTACATGGGCAGTTTTCACACTATGGTCACTACTTGCATCGGTTAGCTTAGCACACAATCTTTGATTATGTGCTGTGGGTTTGTCTTCCTTTGAGTGGTGCCTTTGAATAGATATCGTTGGTGATTAAGAAAGATTGCATTGAAGATGACTGAGATTTTTCCCTTTTGAATGTTTTTTATTATTTTTTAAAGGGTTATGGCGTGTTGCGTTTGATCTTGGAGGTCAAAATGTCAGAGTTTCAAATAAGATATGTCTAATTTAAAGTTTATAACATGATCCACCAGATGGAGCCCATAGGAAGTGTTTGGAAAGGGGCAGAACTTTTCAAAAGCATAAAAAAAGCAGTGTTTAAAGTGGAGAAAAGTATCCTTTCTATGGAAAAGTTTGTAGTGTTGTTGTTTGTTTTTTATTTGATAAAGAAATGCAGTCAAGAGCTGTGTTCAAAACCGTTCCCTATCACGGATACAGTGCACTGTAGAGTGTTCGCCATTTTGTTGTGTTGTTCGAATTCTCAGCAGTTAATTTCATTCACTATATAGTGCACTGTAAAATACCCACAATGCACAGCAAATGTGAGTGTATGTATGATGTACCTATATTGTTCTCCTGTATACCACAATGCAATGCAGTCGTATTTTCCTAGGGGAGAAGAAGAAAGATGGCTGCTATGGCACAAATTGGCGCTGCTTTCGTTAATAATTGTAAGAAACGTTAAAGTATCTTTAACACTTTCGTTACGTAGCTTTTTTACATCTTTTAACAGTTGTAAACATTTGCAAAATTTGCTACTTATCCTCCTGAGTGCCTGGTTTGTTTACGTGATGCTTGGTGCATCCACTTCCGTCACAGGAATATCCGTTCATCTACTGACGCAATGACGTTTAGAAAATTTCAGTGTCGTGTCCGAAATCTTGTTCGGTCATTCCCTATGTAGTTCACTATTTCATTAACACTATATAGGGAATGGTGAGTGAGTGAATGAGTGAACGTGCTTCGAACACAGCTAAGATCTCATTAACTTAGACAAAAGCCGTTATTATCTGTGCTAATCTCTGTACTAGCAGTCACTTCCTGCTGTTGTCTTGCTTGTAGCTCGTACGTCTTCCTGCTCTAAAGGATGCTGATTGGGCCGTGATGCTTTAGGCTGCTCACAGTCATGGTAGATTGGAGCTTGGCAAGATGGATCCGTCTGATTACAGACGTAAAACCAGGCTGATCCATCTGCACTGCAAGGATACGATCTTTAGGTACCCGAATAGCAGCTTCTAAAAGGGATCTGGCTTCCCAGCTCCGACATCTGAGCTCCGAGGTAAACAGAACACACTATAAGTCAATATTTACTGAACACTTTCCCTTTAAAGTCTTCAAGCGAATACTCAAGCATTCCCATGCCGTGGTTTTCCACTGGGTTCCCGTCACAGCTGCTTTCTTAGGAGGAAGTAAAAAATATCTTAACACTCTCACACTTTGGCCAAAGTACCTCTAAGTACTTCCACACGCATGTCAAAGGTCCACATAGCCTCCTGGTTAGTGGGTTTGTCCAAGAAAAACCTTAGTCCACAAAAAAACTCCAAAAACACACAATGTGGCATGAAGAAGAAACTTTTAGATTCCAAAATACATTCAATGGGACAAGAATGAATGGGACACATGGAGCGACGCACAAGCTGTTAAGAAATCATGAGACAAACGGGACACGAGAACGAGGTGAGGCGGGGATGGAAAAGGAGCACCACTGTACTTACGCCAAGGGGGAGCCGGCCTCCTCACTGAGGTCACAACCAGGAGGGGAGGATGGGGAGGGATGGGTGGAGGGCAGCACAGGTGTGGTTGGTTGTTTGATTGTGGATGGAATGAGGAGAGGAGAGTGGGTGAAAGGCACAGAGGAGTACGGGGCACGGACACAGACAAAAAGCCCGGGTGTACACTAAGTCGGACATCCGAGTCGCAGCAGGCTAAGCTAAACGCAAAAGCTGCTTGGTTTTGGGCGGGCTTTTCTGGAGGAGTGTCTTAAGGGGTTTGTTCATCCAAATCAAAAACAAACTTAATGCATGCGTTGTTTATTGTCTGAACTCGACAGCTTTCTCAAGCGTGGTCCAAGATGTTTCTGAAGAAATTTTGGACCTTTATGAGCACAACAATCAATTTGTTCTGGTATGATCAGTCATGCTGATTATTTAAACAGGAGAGTTTGGTGCATGAAAGACCTCAGAAATGCTTGTAAAAATCATTTTATTTATTTTTTTAAACCTATTTTCCATTGTTTTGGTAAAGTCTGATAACTTGTTTAGTTATATCACCTATAGTTTTAGGCTTAAGCTTCCTTTTTTTGGTATGTCTTCATATTTTTTATGTTTTTATGTACAAGCTGCTCGTTACAAATTGGCCCAAGACGGTTAATGAAGTAATCAAACTGAATTAAATGTAGAGTAATGAGGCCTTTGGCTGGATCTAGTAAAGCTATGACGTGTAGCGAGGAGGCATTTAAGCATGAAGTCTGTTGCTTATCAGGTGTCTCGATTATAGTATTGATCATAAATTCTTTGATTTAACAGTTATCACTTATTGATTTTACAATATCAAGTGCATAATTTAGCTTAAGACACTCAAAACATTTTAATATTCTGAACACTTAAAAAGAAACAAGAAATAAATTAATTCTATCAAGAGAAAAATAAAAAAATAGGAATAAGATTTTGCTCTGACCTCCTCCATTGCTCATGTTGCTTCTTCTGGACTTCTGAAATTAAATTCCTGTGTGATTGAGGAGTTACAGATATTCTCAAGTACACCTGCATAAAATCTGCTTGTTTTAGTCAAGATTATGCTAAGTTACATTTTTTTCTCCAACTATATTTAACCTCCCTGTTAAGGGCCGACCTTTAATTTTTTAGATTCTAGGTTTATTCCAGTGTATTCCCATAAATTCCCTTAAATTTCCATTGATTCCCTTTAATTCCCACGGAAAGCTTCCAAATTTGGAATTTCACAGAATTTTGCTTCCCTAATCGTAAGACAACTAGCATAATTTAGAAACTGAACTACCCCTGAACTATTTTAACTTCTAACATTAAAAAAATGCCTCTTATAATTTGTAGCTCTAAGAGAAAAGTTGCTTTGTTGAAACTGCCAAAGGTTTTTCTTTGTAGAGGAGAATATTTTCTAAAAAATGTTGTTTGTTTCCTTATTTGGGGGAACAAACCCTTTAATTCCTCAATCTGTGGGCTGGTTTGATTCACGTGATGTTGTGTCAGGAGTGTGAGTGAAGGGACAGGATTAGCTTGGTTGAGTGACCTTACCTGTCGTGTCCCTTGGCCTGCGACTGCCCTGCAATGGCGTCCATGATGGCGTCCTGTGAGTACATGCTGATTGGTGTGTTGTACTGGCGTGAACAATGGTGGCCTTTCCTCCTGGACCCTTCACCTCAATGGGCTTGTGGGTGGAGAGGGCAGAGTCTTTCAGGGCGATGGGGTTGAAGCTGGGAGTGTACTCCACACTGTCAGAGACCGGGGTCAGAGGTCAGTGGGTTGAAGAGGAGGTAGAAGCGGTAGAGGGGGTATCAGGTGCAGGGGTGAGGATGAGAGGTCGGGAGTCAGGGTTGGGGTGGATATGAGAGAGGGGAAATGAAGAGAAAACACCAAAGTGAGGGGAGGAAACTGGGTCATCAGAGTCATGTAACAGCTGCTTGTTATAGAAAGTTATGTAGTTATGCAACTAAAAAGAAAAGTACACCTCGGTGTTGTAGCTGTTTTCTAGTCCCAAAATACTGCTGATTTATATTGCGAGGAAAAGTTTGGGACTGGAGATGTGTGACAATGTGACATTTTATTAACTAAATAAATAGAAATTATAATCAGCTGAACCTTAACAATAGTGATATGAATTATATTTCAAATAATTACTATGACAATAACGATATCAATAATTTAGTACTAACAGGGTGACTTTCAAAATTCCAATTTACACAGATGCCTAATTTGTTAGGGCATAAAACTTGTGAAAAAAGTACATTTCATACATCAGTTCCAAGTATACATTCTGCCTTCTATTATATTAGTAGAGCATACTTTCTTGCATTAACTTAACATCTCAGTCCACCATGTATAGTTGGAAAATGGTAAACAATTGTTAGGTGATCAAAAAAAAACTGTCACACCACAATCACCACCATTCCAAGTCCAAAAAGCAAACACCAAACACATGGATATTTGGGACAAACACTCAGTAACTACCTGCAGATTTGAAATTAAAAACATAAAATGCTGAGGTTAGACTACATGATTTTTGCACGATTGCAGCTCGAAAGTAGGTCAGCCCGTCTCCTGTCAAAGTGACTGACAAGAAAGCGATCAGTCTGGGAGGCCTCATGACTCTAGGACAGAAAGTCTAGGAGGTTTTATTTTTTTTCCTGCTTCATATGATTTGTCAGACGCACTAACCAATGAGAGCGCTTTTAGCTCTGCTTGTGTGACAATCCCAGATGTTAACACACTGAAGTTGATGCCTGGGAGCTCAAAAGGCTTACTTACTTTTATTCAGATATAAATGATTTATGCTTCACCTTATACTATACTTTTAATCTTTTATAGATTACCTTTAAGGCTTTTTTTTTGTTTTTCTCTCATGTCCATGTCTGTTGTTCTATTTTATCATTGCTATTATTATTACTATTATTGGTATTATTGTTATCATCTTTTTATAGTTGTTCTTCTGTTTTCTGCTTTCACACCCTTTTTTATTGCCTTCTTTTTTTCACAATGATTTTATGTTTTTAGCTTTTATTTTGGTCCACATGGTCTCATTTATGTTGCAGGGTTCTTGTATTGTCTGGGTTTACTTCACACATTTCACTTGCTAGTGTCTGTTATGTCCTTTATGTTTCTCTGTCAGGGTTCTTTGATTTAAATTGAGCTTTTTGTTTTTTTTAATTTCCTTTTGTGCTTAAGCTTGTGTGCTTTGCTGTCTGTATGTTCCTGCCTGTTTCTCACAGCACTTAGTAAACCTCTGTTTTTAAAAGTGCTGTCCAATAAAAGTTACTATTATTAGCAGTTATTTTTATTAGACAGAGCAAAAAGTCTGTTAAGCTCTGAAAGAAACAGCAGAGGTACCCTAGTACATTGGTGATTGACTGCTTGCATTATCATCAAGGTAACATAGCATTCATCATAACATTTGGCAAAAAAACAAAAGTATCGTGGACCAAATACAGTGTGTTTCTTTGTTTGATGTCTTTAATATCATCTTTGGTCGCAGTGGTTTTAATATGTGGTGTGTCATGCTTGTTTAACAAGTCACAGATTTTATGGCTCGGTGGTTGCCAAATCTGACATATTGACCATTGTATCAGAAGAAAAACAAATCATGTAGTCTGACCTCCGCTGGTGCCCAACCTGTGGCCTAGGCCTTCTAGGAGTCACCAAAGATCTCAGATAGGATGTGAAACTTTTTTTCTCTGGGGTTCTCAGAGTTAGATTTGTGCTTTTTTGCTAAAATTATGACAACATACTTACTGGGTAGTTTGTACATGCAAATTATAGTGTAATCTTTATTGTAAGTTGCATGATAAATAAAGACAGTATGATTTTAGATTTACTCCAGACTGAAAAAAAAAAATTAAAACTGTCCTGCGCAGCAAATTCTGCTCTGTTTAGGAAAGTCCACCACATGCAGTTTCAGTGCAGCTGCTCAGTTTTTCTGCCATACAGATTTCTTTCTGCTCAGACTATATGCTGCGTTCCAGTTGATCTGGGAACTGGGATAGTCTGAGATGCAAATTAGATACGTCTCTGGAAAAACCCCCATTGGTCGGAATTTCACAGTTCAAAGTCAGATGTCCTTCAGCTTTTACCAGCTTAAAATTCCCATTTCCCTCTTCCCAGTTCTGATGTAAACTGAAAGCACCAATAAAATACACATATTTATTTAGGTTGTAAAAAAACATCTGTGCGCACAGTCTAATATAACATCAGAGTTTACTGCAGCCAGCCTCAAGTGGACACTCAAGGAACTGCAGTTTTCTTGTAAACAAGTAGCTGGTGGCCTCAAGGTTAAAAGGAACCACTGCTCTTCAACACACTTTTTACATTTGTTGTTGTTAAACCGGTACGCACAACAACGGTTATTATCTATCAAACAAGATGCCATTGCTCATGCAATGTTATACATTTAAGACCCATACACTTGTACTCAGTGTGAATTAAAGTTATGGACAAGTAACAGGGGAAGAAAACAGAAAAAGTTCAAGCACAGCTATAATGAATGAGTTCAAAAAGCTTAAAGTAGTACTTAAAGTCTTGTTTCTGTAGTAACAGTTGTAACATGCAAGTAACTCATATTGTAGGCTATTGAGGGTATGCATTGACGTAACACTTTGTGCGCTAAACTGGCAAATGGAAAAAATGCACACTCATGATTTCCCCTGTTGAACAGCAGTGCCCATAAACTGATTAGATTTATTATGTTAGTGGTGTTACTTTTCACAAAACACCTCTTCTGTTGTTAATAACTCGTCTAAAACTCATATAAAGTCCATTAGTCCATGATGGTCACAGTGTCAAACCAAAACCACCAGTGAGAGATCTCTATAAGCTTGTACTTTCTTTACTGATGCACACCTCATGCACATTTAAAACTGAACAACACAACATTACTGACTTTGCAGCTGTGTTGGCGATGACCTGAAACACACCAGAAAGAGAGAGACACACAAAAGGAGAGAATGTAATGAATCATCACCGGTATTTTAGTTGTCACAATGACATCTTTTGTTTGTAGGAAAATATCCAGATCCATCCGTATACTATAATCCCATGTAAAGGTTAGAATAGAAGACATATGTCATCACTGGGATATTTCCCAGCTTCCCCTGCATCATCAGCTGTGACTGACGGGAGCAGAAGCGTCTCAATCACATGACACAGGACGAGGACACATTTAGCACAGAGCGGCCATGAATACACACAGCGACACAAACACTACACCTGATCTTCTTATGTCAGGACTGCAGTCCTTGCATGAAGATGAGAGTTTGTAGAAAGAAGAAAATGTTTCATTTTTTCACAGTTTGCGTAAGAAAAAAATCTGTTAAGCAGCTGCAGAACTGCTTTATTTTGTACGGTAGAGGTTGAAATACACACTTCACATTTTAACACATGTCACAAGCTGCACAGAGGGTGACACATTTTTAAGAGATGTGATTTTAAGGAAAAAATCACCAATTAGGGAAAGAAATGAAAGGTAAAATCACAGGTTATTGTAGCTCCGTAAAAGCTTGTTTAAGATAATAAACATCTTCTTAATCTAGCAAATTCTTCACAACTCAACATGTCAGAAGTGGAGAGACATTATCCTTTATATAGAGAAGTTTTCATTTAATAAAGAAATGCGCTCCACATCTGATAAAACTGCTCCTGAAACTGTTAGCATCCATGCTAATCTGTATGTGCAGCCACTTCCCGCTGTCGTCTCGCTCATAGCTCGTTTCAGTTCCTGCTCTAAAGGACTCTGATTGGGCCGTCCCGCTTTGGCCCGCTCACAATCATTGTAGATTGGAACTTGGCAAGATGGATCTGCCCGATTATAGACATTGAATCAGGCAGATCCAGCTGCTGTGCAAGGTTATGTAACTATGGCAGGATGTAAAAATGTCCATTGTTATAAATCATAAGTGTGATCTATTACAGAAAAAATTAAAATGAAAATGAAAAATATTGGTATCAATATTGGCAATAATGATTCCAATGATCAGCATATCTGATATTGTCAAAAATCCAGTATTTTGCACCCCTAGTAAAAATGGTATTAAGTTCAACCACAAAATGAAACTTTCTTTCTAGCAAAAACTGAAATGATAAATATCACAAATAAAAAGTAATAACTCTCTCAACAAAGGCTCATATACTTGGAAAATGAATCATAATTTGTCTTACCTCCTTGACAAATGCTAATTGCAGATGAATAAAATTTTAAGGACATTGCTGAAATGGTTGCTTTAACAGCCTCAAAAATTGACGGTGAGACAAAAAAAATGGAGAAAAGTTTATGTCCAGGATTTAAAAAAAAAACATTTTTTCGTGGTGATAAAGATCTGGATGCAGATCCAGGATTGTTTTCAGGTGAGATAGGGCAGTTTTCCACATTTTTGACAATAACTCGCTTGTCAATATTGGAAATACCTGCTGCTCCTGATGCTCTGTCATCCTCTCAATTAAACTGTAGCAGATTCTCCAGAACGTTGTCTTCAGTCCAATATGTCCTGAATATTAATCCATTGTCTAAGTCTGTACTGAAAGTCACGCTGAGACCAACAGCATAAAGGCTAATCAGCAAAGCTAAACAATCAACACACTGCTCCAAAACTATGCACATCATTTTTTCAAGTGATCGTGACAGGAATCGGTCAAGAAAAGCCTGAGTTATTATTATGTCCTTGGTCCTGAAATCGTGACTTCTCAGATTTAAAATCCTCCTCCTGGTTGCATAAAAACTTCGATGATTGAAAATGACAGAAAGGTGCTCATATGTTTTGAAGCCAGTATTTACGGAGTAATTTTAACTTTGAAATAGTTTTCATAGTTTATAGTTTCTCTACATCCTTGAGGTAGTAATTGTGGTTGTCTTAAAATTAAAGAACAAGTGCACAAAGCACTAAAGCAGCCTTTTTACTGTTTCAGACATAGAGTAGTTGCTTCCCTATACCTTCTTGCTTATACTGTTTAGCTCTTTTCACACATGTTCCCCTGATATTATCAGGATAATGTTCGGGTAGGCTGCCTGGATAATTCACTGACATGGTAGTTCAGAGAAGTGATGGAGGGGGGTCACTGATAGGCAGCACGAAACAGCCAACATAAAGAACGTAAAGAAGTCAGTGGTCATAATATGATAGACAACAAACAGTTATATCCTACCTTCAGTGTTACATGTTTAAAGGGGTATCAACAGCATCGATTAAAGAGCTGAAAGGAGCACTGAAGTGAAGTTGCAGAGTTATAGCTCCATATCCAACAGCAGCATGAGGCTACTCTTTGGATACTTGAGATACCCGGTGGGGATCGTTTTAGAGGAGTTGCTCTTCAGAACTTTGATGATGTGCAGTAGAAACAGCACTCCCCAGCACTCTTCTTATGATCAATCAGACTTCTCCAGAACCAGCTGTGGTTTTGATCCGTCCTGTCAAGTCTCCCTTTTTGGGTTTCACGCCAGTCGCAGGATGATGTCATCAACCGTCCCCACTCGCCTCAGTGAATGATCTGGGCAGTTGCAGCGATGGGACAGCAGCTACTCCACAGGTAAGAGTGAAAAACTCGTCTGTTTGCATTCACACATACGGCGCATCAGTGTAAAGTCTGGATAATTTCAGGTTATTTTTGCAAGTGTGGACAGGGGTTAATGACAGTGACAACTGGCAGTCTGGGGCTACATCAGGCCCCAGGAAAATCAAATTCTGGAAATATCAGGTGGTAATGGTAAATCTGCATTTACACAGCTCCCCAAAATAATTGATATTGAGACAATTTGAGCAGGAATTACTGCAAATTGATCTGTGTTACATAAGTCAATAACAGCCAATATTAATCTGTGACTATGAATATATTAGAGGCAAACCTATAGATAGAAAACATGACAGCCCTAGAATAAAGTAGCCAAGGTATCTGTAAAGCCTTATGTGGCTGGCAGCTGTGTGCTCGATAAGGGATTCACTTTTAAGGGCTAAGATCCATACAATTTGGAGAAAATACAGTAAGTAAATCAAAACATTGTAAGTTTAATTATGAAAATACTAATATCATTAATTTTTTTATAAAATCTGGCCACTGTAGTGTATGTTAAGAAATAAAACTGCCATGTACAAATGTAGTTGACCCTTATGTTAAAGTCAATGTGTGGAATTTAAATAAACGTGACTGCAGATCGCACCAAGGACATAACACACTTTGACCCTTGAGTTTAGTTTTTTGTCA
The DNA here is from genome assembly GCA_037902135.1 of Cetoscarus ocellatus. Lineage (NCBI taxonomy): Eukaryota > Metazoa > Chordata > Actinopteri > Labriformes > Labridae > Cetoscarus > Cetoscarus ocellatus. Next base: position 18,003 of record JBAMNC010002295.1, read on the forward strand.
GTATAACACAAAGGTACAGTTATTTAAGCATTTATTTTAAAACATGTTTGACTAGATCAATCACTGAGGAGCCATTTTGCTTAAGTGGTGGGTCCCATTTTAATCTTCTATCATGGGCCCCCCTGGCTCCTTGTGCCACCCTTGTTCTTGCTACATGTCAAATAACACTGAAGTAAAGATTCTGGAGAAAACTACTGACAACTGCCAACACTGTGATGAACAATAACCATCAAATAAAGGAGACAACCTACTGGCTTTTTAAGGGAGCATGATCAGCAGCAGATCTTTAAGCTTACCAAATGAATTCAGCTTCATGTGAATGCTGTTTGAATGGAGATGTGAACTGTCTGGTTGTCTGTCATCTGAAGCTTCTTGGGTGTTCCTGCAGATCAGAGTAGAGAGAGAGAGAGAGAGAGAAAGAGGGAGGAGGGGGTGCAAAGCAAAGTCCTGTCCAAGAAGAAGTATTATTGTCCAAGAAGTATTAGTTCTCTTTTTAATTTTAGCAAGACGAGGAAGTCGGAATTCAAATGAAAGAATCGGTTTCCATCCAGCTAATAGTAATCCATAATCCCACCGACGTGTCTAAAGCACAATGTGGTCGCTGTGATTAACGTTAATGCCTCCCCTACTCAATTTATTGAAATGTTGGAATGAACACATTTGGTTTGGAACCAATGTGCTGGCTTGTGTTTAAAAATGTGGAGTGGGGAGGAGGGATGAGACTAAAGTGATGGAAACACTGCAAACGTGACAGAGTGGAAAGGACAAGACGGAGGAAGTTAGAGGAGGACGGAGGAGAAAGGAAATCAGGAGTGGATAAATTGGATGTAGGGATGATTTCAGGGGAGGAAAAGGAGAATAAAAAAAATCAGGAAAAAAAGAAGAAACGAGTAGCGAACAAGCAGAGGACACAGATGAGTGGAAACAAAATAACTTCCTAGTTAAAATTGCTCCACCCTGGTCTCATTTTAAGGCTAGCCCAATGATTTTAATTTCTTGAAATGGCACACTTTGCAGACAGACAAAAAAATAAAAGGGAATGAGAGCAAAAAGAAAGTGGTATTAGAATAATTAAGCGCGGGAAGAGGGTCGTGGTTTCATTTTCAGCAACACTTCAAATGAATTCCTGTAATGATCCTGAAACCTTGAAAAGGCAAAATCCAATCAAACAATATCTAGTGGGCTTCATTTTCTTTGCTGGGGAAATGACCCCTCTTTGTCAAAGGGCGACTTGTGCAGAATGTGGGTCGCCGTAGACATACAAATGAAGGGCAGACAATTTGGTCTAGTTAAAGCTATTATGCCTACAAGTGCATGTGTGATAATGTCAGAGTGTGTGTGCGCGCATGCCTGAGAAAACACAACTCCATGTGTGCCTGCGAGCTTGTGCCGAAAGAAAAGAGAGTGATTATCTGTGTGTTTAAGCATGTGTGTGAGTGAGCGCACACACATGTGAGCATGCTGCAGCTTTAACACTTTGCGGCTGTGATATGACTCATTGTAAATGATGCCATGGAAGGTCAATTGTGGAGATCAAAATGGCTGTTGATGGAGGGGAAGGGAGAAAATGTGTCATGTTTTCCCCCTCGATGCATGCTGCCGCCGAGGCATTTTGATTTAAAAGAGTAAATGGATCTGCTCAGGGTTATTTCTCTCTGACTGGCGCCGTCCAAAATAATACCCCTGGCCCATATTTTTTGGAGGAGCCTTATGCCTCGCACCCATTGTTTTTACTCCCTCCCCTTCCTTTGACCATTGGAGAGGTAATCAGGCATGAGTGCCTTGGATTAGGGCACGAGTGGATGAGCAGCTGCAATGCTCCAATGACCTTTTGTCACTCATTACTGGACCTCCTAAAAAGACAGGATGGAAAGAGGAGAGAGAGAAAGTAAAGGAAAATGCAACAAAAAAATCCTCCTTTGAAATCTTTTGGGATATTTTGTTCAGTGACCGTGATGTGTTATTGTCTGCCTCACCTTACCCAGATGTTAAATGGACTGATTGACAGACAGTCATAATGTGGGCTGCTTGGTAAGACGAGGAAGAGGGAGCGAGATAATGGTGATGGAGGAGGAGGAGGAAGAGAAGGAGAGGGCAGAGGAGGGTAAAAATTAAGGTAGGTGATTGCACAGGTGGAGATGAAAGACGGAGATGATAAGGTTGGTGGTAACATTTTACAATTACTATTACTATCATTAAAAATTGATATATGTCAGGTATAAGTTATAACCAGGGATGGGAAGAGCACATTTATATTGTGCTGAAGTAAAAGTATGGTTACTTGGATATCAGTGTTCAAGCACTGGTAGCGGTAGCACTTCTTGAATTTACTCGAGTAGAAGTACAAAGCACTTCATCTTTCTTTTCTTTAGCAAGAACCACACCATCAACAACATGAATCTGACAAGAAGTTTTTAGCAATGTTGGAAGGAGAGTAAGAAGAATTTTGGGATGGATAACATGTAGCCGATAATGATTTTAGGAAACTTCTTGGGGGATCTATCGTAGCATCTGCGCAAGATGGATCCCCTTTTTTAAGGCCCTAAGGGTAAAAGGACTACAGGAAAAAGGGGTGGGGAAAGAGGGGTGCATCATGCAAACATAACAAAGGGGGAAATTGCCGGGTTTGAATTTATGGGGACATTGGAAGAGGCGTGGTTGCGGTGTTAACCTTGCATTGCAAATGGACCTGACTGATTCATTGTCTGAAATCACGCAGATCCATCTTGCCAAGCTCCAATCTCCTGCAACTTAACAGCCAAAAGCCGGATAGCCCAATCAGGGAAGAGAGGCAAAAACTGAAGACGTGACAACAGCGGGAAGTGACCGCATGTTTGAAAACAAGCGATCTCCGTGGATGCAGCAATATCTGCGGTTTTATCAGAAATGGACTCAACTTCTTCTTTAAAAGGGGAGCAAAAAAGGTCTCTTAAAGCTTTTCTTATGGGAAATCATGTTTTTGCTCTTCTCCCAACCGGGGATCACTGCTGGGAAACTGGGAGAGATGCAGAAATCCTCCGCGGATGATGCCTGTTAGTCTATAGTATCCCAGAGTTGTTGTTACTCAGCGATACCTGGCGAAACCTGCTCTCCTCAGAAGTTTTCTCACGAGAACTTGGGGATTGTCGTTGACGAGGTTCATGTCACTTGTAAGTGGTAAATGATACATCTGTGTGGTATAATTTAATGTAAGATGTTAGTCTAAGTACTGAAACGTAGTTTAGGCTAACGGCTAACAACAGGGTTTAGCTGCTACGTCATACTGTGACTTGATGTGGATTGGTCTGGATGAGTTTGACTGGCAAAACAATTGTCCAATCACCAGCTGCAGTTGTTTTTGAAGTTTCTGCCCTGAAAGCATTTTCTATGGGCTCTTCTCCAAATGGACTGGTGAAGTTGATCCATGGTGGACATATGGAACTGTCCCTCTGACGGGTCAGGTTATTGAGGTTTGGCTCTGTTCCCTAAATTTTGCTTTAAAGCATAAGCATGTACCCATAGCACTGAGTACTGGCACCGCAACAAAATTCAGATCCCCCATAGATCTTTTCCATTATATTAGAAGATACTAGATACCCTATCTTTCTTCTCAGGCCTCCATTGGTCATTGTGGGCCGTGGGTGATACATCCTGGTATTAATTTTTGGGGGCAGCCTTGCTGGTGGTTGTGCAGACCAATGTGGGAGTGACAGTCCCTGTTACATATCAAAGGTCAAAGATATACAGATGGAGCCATTTAAATTTTTCCCAATTTCCTTGGCAGAGTCTGAGGCTGGTCAGGAAAAGTTAAAGGAAAGTGCTGGAACCTGCCTTATGGTTGTATTTACATTCCACGCAATCAAATGATAAAGATGTCACCCTTACCCCCTTTATTCTATAGGATATACTAATGAACACTTTGCTTACCAAGAAAAATGCCACTATAATGAAATTAAGAACAAAACCAAACCAAAAAAAAAAAACACACTCCCAGTCTCCACAGTCACCAGGTTTAAATCCAACAGAGCACCTCTGGGAGGTGGGATGCTATCATGTCATTATGTATGGAAAGCTGTTTGGGCATGAAGTTGATATCAGTGATACTTACTGCAGCTCAGTTCTACTAGTACTCAAATTTGGAGTACATGTACTCAGTTTTGGTCAACTAGTGTACGAGTAGACTTTACTATTGAAGCAAAATATGTCACTAGTACTACTAGTATATCTTAAAATGTTCACTAGTACTACTAGTAAACTGTTATGGGTCTACAAGTACCAGTAGTAGACTTAAAAATGTAGTTTATACTAGTAACATTTTTAAAGTCTATTAGTAGTGCTAGTAACACAAAACCATCCACTAGTAGACGATTTTGCTTTACTTGTAAGGTCTACCCGCACACTAGTGCATCAAAATACTTTACGTTTTGTAAACCTTTTGTTTGCTAGTACTACTAGTAAACTAAAAAGATGTCACTAGTAGTACTAGTAGACTGTTTTTAGTCTACTAGTAGTACTAGTAAATCCGAACGATTAACTAATAGTACTAGTAGACCTAATGCAAATGAAGTAGGAGGGATTATAACCAAATCCAGGTTGTAATATTTTCAAAAACCAATGGGAGGCCTGAATTTGCCAACCTCCATTAGCATAAAAGGCTTACTAGTAGCACTAGTGAATATTTTTAAGCCTACTAGTTGTGTTAGTAGACCTGAAACAGTCTACTAGTTGTACTAATGAAGATTTTTTGATCTACTAGTAGTACTAGTGACACTTGTTACTTCACCAGTAAAGTCTGCTCGTGCACTAGGTGACCAAAATTGAGTACATGTACTCCAAATTTGAGTACTAGTAGAGTTGAGCTACGGTTGATATCACTGATATCAATTTTATGCTCAAACGACTCTCAATAAATATTGGCCAGAATCTCTGGGGAATATTTCAATGACTTGTTGAATCAATGCCACAAAGAGTTAAAGCAGTTCTGAAGCCTAAAGGGGTCCAACCCTGTTCTTACACAGAAAACCTCATAAAGTGTCTGGTGAATGTATTTCATCAATAGATTTTAGAGGTAATTTATGGATTTATAATTTGTTTTAAAGCTGTTGTGTTCTTGTGTATTGATTTTAAACCTCACAGAGCAGTAAGAACTTGAAAAAAAGATGTTTGACTCTTTTCATGTAATCACGGCCCCTTGCTGGTCTGTGTCCCAGAGTTTGTGATGCAGATTAATTGGATGTTTTAAGATGAATTTATAAATGACAAATAGATGAGTCATATTTCTACTCATATGTAAAAAAAAAAAGTTATTAATAAATCCTTCACTAATGATACTGTGTATTTATTATCACAAGTGTTTCCTGGAATAGTCAGAGAAAGAATACATGAAGAAAAAGACAGGAAGAATGACAGGAAGGAAAGAAAACAAGGTGTGTGGGGAAGGTATTTACATATGATAATCAAGTCACCAGAGGGGGCAGTCTCGTACGTTTGACCTCAGGGTCCTGCAGGTGTTTATACCCCCCACCCCCCTCCACATACACACACACACACACACACACACGGGCAGAAAACAACTGTCGGCTCCACAAAGGAACACTGCAAACATTACATGTATTTGGCACGACACGCATGCCTGTTAGTGAGTGCAGCAAGGCTGGCATTGGCACATAAAGGACACATATACACACATATACACACTCACACTTACACACCGACTCCCTGGGACTTATGCCAAACCAAAATAAAAAACACTACTTAAAAAATAGGGTGGTGCTCTTCCTCTGATATCACCCATGCAGATGCTTGGAAACCTTCAAGCCCTCAATGCTAAAAGCAATTCAGATGTGAATATTGAGTGATTGAAAGCATGCCAGGGAAGAGCAGGAGGAGGAGGTGGAGGAGGACCCCCACTCCACCACCACCGTCCCTTACCCCCCTCCACCCCCGCCAATGAAATGGTTTCTCCCACAATTAATGCAGTGCACCTGTGATGCTCGATAAAGAGTGCTGCACTGTGCACAGGTGTGGAACATTAGTTCTGGGGGTGTTCCTTGAAAAAGACGAGCTTCTTCCTCTCTCCCCTGTAATAACACACTGTGACACACACATGTTGTGCATGCGCGCACACACACACATGGATCGAGCACGGGGAGGAAAATAACGGTGCTGATGCTGGAGAAAGGCAAAAATATGTAAATGAACTCTGTGCCAAAGAATCAGTCCCTTCATTCAAAGTCTTACTCTGACAAGAGTGCAGTGTCTTTATGTACCAGCTATGTGGAAGTTTGGGCTTGAATTATGGTGCAAAGCACTTTCAGACTAGTTTGCTTAAAACTTTTTCGGTGTTTGGTTGCACTGCAGGGATGTAGGGCCAGTCTTTACTAGAAATGTTCACAGAGTCTATGTTTGGTGTTTATATTCAATTTCAGTGACTGCTGGAGTAATTTAAAAAACACAAATGTTCAGAAAAACCACAGCTTTCATTTGCTGAGTGCCCCTGATCCACCTGTATGCTCAGTCTGTCTCTGTTGGAGCTCCTGCCACTTCAAGGCCCCTTTCTCCACGTGGGCCCAGCTGGTTAAGATTAGTCGACCAGTCTACTCTGTGTTAACATCCCTGAATTCTGTCTTTACTTTGCTCTGCACTGAGCCTCCAAGCTCAAGCCAATGAGCATAAACTGCTGATAAAACCTGGATGTCACACTGGTAGGTCTATTTTGCCGGGGCAGGAAGTGAGCTGTTTAAGGCACCTACTGGCAAAGTATACGGGGGGAGAGGGGGAAGGCCACTGCAGACCTTTTGTCTTGAGAACAGAAGTTCTGTTTCACACTTGAAAAACATTTATAAAAAGGCCTTTAAACCTCAAAAAGGCAGAATATGGGCCGTAAAATGGGCTCAACTAACCTCTGCACCAGATGGACTGTTGTAATGTGATGTAACTTCACTGTCATTTTGCCTCAAGATGTTCAGACTGATTCCACAACATCAGTGGCACCATTCATTAATTCATATTGCATCATAGACATCACAGGGACAAAAGAGCACAGCACCGCTGGAGATCACACAACCCAACATGCACACACACACACACAGGAGCTTCCCCCCCTCTGGCCTTACTGTTTGCATCCTCACCTCTGCGGCACCAGAGCCAGCCCTCATAACGCATCCGCTGATGGGAAACAAAAGCTCAACTGTTGTCATGGACTGCAGGAAGACATCAGTAAATTTTTAAAAACATTTTCTGTGCACAAGCTCTGGTCACTTCTCCATCTAGGAAAGAGCCCATAGAAAGTGTTTGGGGCATATCTGGCAGGAAGTTGGACAACCGTTCCGTCAATCAATATTTATTACAGGCCATCAGATAATGTAGTAGGTGGGTGCTACTGTGCTCCAGAATGTGAGCCACTTTCCAACAAACTCTCATCAAAACATGTCAGAAGTGGAGCGAAAATAGCCTTATTATAGACAAGTTTGTAGTGCTGATATTTGCTTTTCATTCTAGATCTGAAGAAAACTGCCATTGAAGCTGTTAGCATCTATGCTAATCCCTGTACATGCAGTCACTTCCTGCTGTTGTCTCGCTCATAGCTTGTTCCGCTTCTGGCTCTGAAGAACTGTGATCGGGCCGTCCCACTTTGGGCTGCTCACAGTCGTAGACTGAAGCTTTGCAAGATGGATCTGCATGACTACAGACATTGAATCAGGCAGATCCAGCTGCTGTGCAAGGTAAATGGTTGCCAACTCCATGTGCATATTTTATCTGTTAGATGAAGTTCTGGCTTAAAAAAGCCATGCATTTGCATATTTTTTATGTCTTTAGATACATTTCAAGCTAGGCTGACTAGCCTCGGCTTATGTGAATGTGAACAAGTGGAAATACTGAGCAATGATATGATACATTGTGTTATTTGAATACCCAGTAGGCCCAGGTTTAAATCAAGCCTTTATTAGAAAGTATCTCAGCTAGTCCAACACCTGACAAATTGATGGAGTATTAAGTTCATTGTAATTAAGATGTTGCATTCCAGTTGGGTTTATTTATGAATTCAGAACAGGCTAACAACCTAAATCTGTACATTTCTTTGTCTGTGTTTTAATGTGGGCTTATGCCTCTCTCTGTAAATGTGTGTCTGAGTTTGTATCTAAAATGTGAATTTAAGCAGTTATATGTGTGTGTATGTGTGGTCCAGCTCGTGTAGAAAGTGGGACAGAACTGCACTGTGTCCCTTTAAAGCTTGTCCTTTCATTAGGCTGTAACATTTAAGTAGGTACCAGTTATGGGCCATCATAGATTGGAAGGATTGTAAAGTTCAAAGAAGAACTTGCACAGAGAGGAAAAATTATATTTGCTGTTGAAATGCAAACTTCTTTACAGCGAAAAAGAGAGAGAGGGAGATGGGCTGATAGAGAGAAGAAAGATACTCGACACTGCAGATCAGCCTTTGAGATAAACACAGTAATAGACATATTAAGCATCAGATGCCGGGCGAGATAGGGAGGAGCAGCATTAAGAAATGTTCTTGGTAGTAATGAGCTTGTCTTGTTGATGTCTATTTTGATGCTCTTAAGCTTCACCCAGTCTCTATGTGGGTCATTAAGTAGCCTTCCAAACCTAGATAATCCTTTAAAATTAACTGTGTCTGCATGTTCATGTTTGACATTCATCAGAGTAAATGTAGTTTCAATATGCTGCACTGCTGCCGTTTATGATATAAAAACAGACAAAATCTTTTTTTTTTTTTAATATCTTCACATTTTACTAGTGAGGATTGGAGGTACAATTTGCCTGTGGGTCAACATATGACAAATAATAATAATAAAAAGAAAATTGAAATTTAAACTCATTTGTGTTCATTCAGGGATATCACTAACCTGACACAACAGATGGACTGTTTCACATATCCACGGGGTAAAGTCTCAATCATCTGGGCAACAAGCGGAAACTACTGAGCTTGGTCTGCAGAGACACTGCCTAATGACTGTCCTTTCGCCAGAGAAGGTGGGGATTACTGCAAGCCTGTAAACTATGGCTACTTGTACAGAGATTAGCTAGGATGCTTCCTGCTTCAGTAGCAGTTTTATCAGAATAAGACATATTTATACAATATTTGTCTACTGTTTATATACAGCAAGTCTTGCATTATGTCGTCTTTATTTTTGACATTTTTTTAAACATAAATTCTCATTTACTACTTCAGTTTATTGTAATGTAAGGGCTCAATTTATTTTGTTTTGTCATTAGAAAGACCAGAAAGAGAGCCCACATCACCCCGATTTTAAAGTCTCTGCATTGGCTACCTGTATCTTTTATAATTGATTTTAAGGTTCTTTTATTAGTCTTTAAAGCTCTTAATGGTCTTGCTCTTTCCTATTTATCCGATTTGCTTTTACCATATGAGCCCAGTAGAGCCCTCAGGTCTTCAGGTAGTGGACTTTTAACTGTTCCCAAAGTCAGAACTAAAACATACGGTGAAGCCTCTTTTCGTTATTACAGCCCCCGTCTGTGGAGCAGTCTACCTGAAGACCTGAGAGCAGCACCTGCTGTTCATATTTTTAAAGGCAAACTCAAGATCTACCTTTTTCCTGGAAGAGCGACCGGACAGCAGGAGGAGTGGTCGACCTGTCAAATCTGACAGGGTGATCACGCCTCCGTAAGATCAGCTGAAAAAAGACACCTCACACTACCATCTGATGACACTTCTGATGAAGGCGGAAGAGCTCCGTCAAACATGTAAAGGTATGAGCCACAAAACCTTACTTGTCTGTTGAAAAGAAAGTCTAAGCATACCTACCTTTTTAGTCTGGCTTTTAGTTGATTTTATTTATTATTATTTGTCATATTTTAACTTATTTTAACCCTCTTATTCTGTTTTATTTCTAAATTTCAGTTCTGATTTGTTATTTTGAATTTTATTCTTTATTAAATACTTTTCTTTCTATTATCCTATTTTAGCTGATTTTATTATGCACCTGGTTTTAGGCTTTCTCATTTTACCATATTATTTATTTAAATTTTGTTTTATTAATTTATTTACATTTTTACTTATTTTACCCTATAATATGTCTATCTAATGTCTTATGATTTTTAATTATCATTTTAGTTTTAGCTCCTGTGTTTCCTCATTTTTACTTCAAGATAGCGTTTCCTCTGTCCTCTTAATCCAATTCTGTTTTCTGTCAGAATTTCCATCTTATGTCTTGGTGTGTTTGAGTAAATGAGTGTGTGTTTTGAATGTGGCTTGGGGGGGTTCTTATATATTTTTATTTTATGCAATTTTCTACTTTTATTTCATTTATTGTTGTTTTATTTTATTTGATTTCCCATGTAAAACACTTGTATTACAAACTCCTGTATGAAAAGTGCTATACAAATAAAGTTTGATTGATTGATTACTTTTAAGCACTACTGTACTGTAACAACCACATTTCTCCCAATGGGAGACTTATAAAGGTTGATCTTATCTTGTCTTGTAGGTACTGTCCCCTTTTCCTCACAGTTAAAGGTATTGCAGCAGCCTTATTTGTTTAAATATGATAAACCTCACCAATACTGAATTTCACAGAATATCTATAAATTAGCTTCTAAGTAAGGCAGTACACACTGAATCTTGGGTGTATAATTGGCTTAAACAAGGAGGAAAATCAAATGATATGAAGATGAAACAGTTCCTCAAAAAAGTTAACCTTGTTATGCGCTGGTCTATCAACAAATCAATCAATCAATCAATCAATCAATATTTATTTGAATAGCGCCAGTTCATAACAAATGTTATCTCAAGACACTTTACAAAAGAGCAGGCTGGAGCCATACATTTATAGATACACACATATGCAGATATACATATAAAAATACACATATGGGCCAACCTACGGCGAGTAGTAGTGTTCAATATGAATGAGGACAGTAATAATAAAACAGGAGGATAGAGACTTTGGGGTTGTTCTTGCATGTTTAAATAGTAAAGTAATCCTCACAAGTCCCTCTAGGTAACAGTCCATATAAAGTGTTTGTGGAGGGCAGACCCTTTCAGAAGAATATCTGGCAGGTGATTGGACGATTGTCCATCAATCACATTTATTACAGGCCAATTAGATAATGTAGTAGGTGGGCACCACTGATATAAGCCATTTCGTGAAACAAACTCATGAAAACATGTCAGAAATGGAGCGAAAATATCACTACTTAAATAAGTTTGTTGTATTATTTGTTTTCTTTAATAAAGAAATGTGGTCTGCATCTGATTAAACTGCTACTGAAGCTGTTAGCTTCTGTGCTAGTCTCTGTACGTGCAGTCACCTCCTGTTGTCTTCTCACTCGTAGCTCCACCTCTAATTGATCTAAAAGACTCTGATTGGGCCGTCCCGCTTTGGGCTGCTCACAATTGTTGTAGATTGGAGACTAGCAAGATGGACAGACATTGAATCAGTCTGATCCAGCTGCTGTGCAAGGTTAACCTTTAAGGCTAATAAATGGCGTGGGTTTGAGGCTGGAGTTGTCCTGTCATTTTGTTCAGGTTACTCAGTGATCAGTTTTAACACTTAGAGAAATTTGTGTTGCTGCTAATAATAAGAATAAATGCTTCAAACTGAGAGTGTATTTGCCTGAGGGAACAGCTGATGTTAGGTCTGCAGTTCTTGGCAGGTGGGCCATGAATGACTGTTGAACACGTACTGTAGTCGACGATGCTATGTGTGCTATTTTAAATATTTCTCTTCTTGGCTTCAAGGTGCTGATTGGCTGTTAAAACGTGTGACATGTTACTTGTTCTGAAAAACAGCTGCTGGCGTTTTGACAAACTGAATCACAGCTCAGTTCACACAGCTGCAACTGCCCGTTGCAGTAATCTGAAATTGTCTTATGTGGTGAATCTTCGGTCTGAACTTGACTTTACAGCTTTAAACAATGTACAACATGAAATATTGTTGCTGTGCAGATGCAGGATAGTAATTAATGCTAATGTTAGTTTGGGGAATTTTTCAGTGGCTTGAACATCGCTAAAAGTAAAAAGCAAATGCATTGTACCCTGTTTTTCTTTTTTTCCAGTCTGTGTCAGTTCATCCCTCTTCAGGCTGCTTTTGACCAGAGGCCCCTCCAATTACAATTTAAGAATCAACTCTTATTTTGTGTTGTCCTTTCATACTCACCATTATTCTGAGATAAAAGTCCTCATGTTGAAGGTGGGTGTGGGTGCAGCTGCTTTCTCATCTACCTGGAACTTAATTGATCCATTAATCGCCGGGATTGGTCACAGAGTGAAGACACCTGCTACCCCACCTGGGTTTCTGTCAGATGGGACCATGTCTGATAGAAATCCACCGATGTATTTTCCAAGAGCATGGCTTGATAACTGGAGGGTTTTTATTTCAGCATGATTACTAGTTTGGCAGACAAGACTAGAAGAACAACCCAAACCATCATAAGATATTAAAGTTGTTTATTTTGAGGCAAAAGAAGAAAATTATACTGAGTCCAAAACATTTGTCATGATTAGGTGTCACTGTAAATCATTCAAAAGGTGAGGGTACATTGTTCCAGAAAAAGGGCTGTCAAATGATTCATTTCTAAATGATGAAAAATCATTTAATTTTAAAAGTTCATTATAATCAATCACATCTTTTATTTACAAATTTTTTTAGTGTTTGATTTTGGACGCTGTAAAATAATTCTCAACGCTTTCTTAACTTGAATGAATGCAAAGAGATGAAGTTTGTGTTGGTAACTTTTATTTTTATTGTTTCAGTTTTATCGGTGATGCAGCAGGTAGTGCACATGCCCCTAAGCAAAAAGGTTGCCGGTTCGATTCGATCAGGGCCTTTCTGTGTGGAGTTTGCATATTCTTCCAGTGCATGCCTGGGCACTTTGGCTTCCTCCCACAGACCAAAAAACATGCTCATTGGGTTAATTGGTGACTCTAGATAGCCCTTAGGTGTGAGTGTGAGCGCGAGTGGTCTTTCTAAAATTACATGAAGTTATAATCTTAGTCGAAAAATAGATAACGTAACTTAACACAGTAAAAAAACGAGTCACAACAAGCACACAGGACCGTTTAGAGTTGCTGAAGAGTTTATCTGATGATTGGAGGCAGAGGCAGGCTAACGCTTCCCATTGACTCCCAGTGTTTGAGCTAAGCTAATTAGCGGAGGGCGAGCTCTGCCTGTCTCTTCCTTGTTACTGCACACACAATCGAAAGAATGGTGTCTGCTTGTCATGGACTCTGGACTGAGGCAAGACACAAAACAATAAAAAATACCGGCACATCCCCTGAAGTATGGAGGAAGCAGGTTAAGTATAGACTTGTAAATAAGGACATACTGATGAATTCAGGAAGATACTTAATGCCAAATTGCTCCACTCCCAAAGGCGAGTAACTATGTATGAATGTTTGTGAATTCTATTAATACAGATGGATATGAGGTGTGTGAATGCAGTATGTATGGTTGTAAATGGTAAAATGGTAAAGTGTGGTTTAGTGCATGTTTAGAAAAGCATCCTGTTCTTTTCCAAACAGAGCATCATCTCAGTATTTTGTGAATCACTTCCTCCATGTTTTCTTTGCTGAATGAGTTTGGTGCCTCAGAGCGACATCATTAATTATGCACTTGACTTGAATCAGGATAAGTCAAGGCTTTGACCTTGGGCTGTGACAGTCCTGTACTGACCTTTCTCCATTTTTGTGAGAACAAGGGTCCACATACAGCATTCCCACATCGTCATCTGGAAACATCATTGTCCTGTCCTTGCCTTTTTTCTCCTAAGAATAATGACTGTATTGTTGTATTCACGTCATATGGAAATAACTTTTTTTAACAGCCTGACAGTTAAAAGCAATGGATTTGTATTGTTCACACCGTGAATGCAGGGCCTGTTTGCCAAGTTTTCTGCATAGTTCTTGGTGCTTTTACAATATTTATATGTTGATGTGGAATGTGTGTTAAATCATTTGGTCCACTTAAAGCAGCACTCTTACAGAGTTTAGAACAAAACGTGGATAAAATGACTGTGGTGAACACACAGCATGACCTAAAACAACAGAGTCAACAAAGAGAGTGTTGTGTGTAGGAGAACAATTTTAAGTCCTTTAAGGCATGTGCAGTATTATAATTAGAAAGTAAATCTGCTGCTGTATAAAAAGCTGCTTTATGACCATGAACTTAAATTAGTGAGAGGATAAATGACAATAACTGTCACAGTGGTAACCCTTTGACACATGAGAGAGTATTTGATTTTTAGTTTTCATGTTGCGCTGAAATTACTACAGGTTATTTGTTTTTAAAAGCTTTACTGTATGTTCCTGTTCCTGTATGTTTATAATTTAAGTCAGATTGTCTGTCCCTTAAATTACATTAAACAAGCTAGTCTTTGTGCCTATTCATAGCATATGTTATCTCTCATACGCTTACCAAGTGGAGCAGGTCTAGACAATATTCTTTGACATGTATATTTTTTGCAATAAGTTCACCCCTATGACACAGGGGTGAACTGATTAAAGTTATAAAGCCATGGGTCAAGGGTCAAGGTCATGTAGTTCCCTGATCATCCTTGCTTGTAAATGTAATATCCCAGGAAAGATTAAAGGGATGTCTGTCAAACTTTGCACATCTGTCTTCCTCGAGTGAAAGATGAACCCATGTAATATTTTGGAGGCCATAGCTCAAAGGTCTTCAGGGATTTTGTGCACTGCCTCTTGTGTCAATATCTCAAAATGTCCACTTTGATTTATGGATAATCTGGGAAATGTTTTGAAGGAAAAGATCATACACATGTGGGCCTCATGATCACCCCTGCTTGTGAGCTTAATATTAATTATTATAGAATTATTTGAAGCATTTCTGTCAAACTTTACCCAAGCATCCTCTCCAAATTGGTGTTGAGGTGGCTTCATTTGGTAATTGAAGAGGTCAGAGTCATTGGGCCTCACATTCATCCCTTTCTTCTAAGATCTAAACTCTCCGGCAGTTGTGTACCTTGTGGAGTCATTTTACCTCTCAACAGTTCCACATTTATTTTACACCTTTGCTCTTTTAATAAAATCAACATAAATTTGTGAAAAAAATAAAGTAATTTTAATTGAAACTAAGAGTCCAGTATCTTTCTAAAAGCTTGGGGACTTTGTTGGGAAAATAAAGAGTCCATTATCTTCAGAAACATTTCTGCCAAAAAAAAAGAAAAATGTTGCATGCTTTTTTGCTATTTGTCATCAAAAACTTTAAACATAGCCCTCTCCCTCCAAAGCAGCCTACCCCAGCTTTTAAGTTAAAAAAGGCAAATATTGTAACTGTATTAATGGAATTACTTGACATTTAATCACCCTTTAATATTCTTAGAACAAACAATTGCTTTTTTATACCATAATAAAGCATTAGAATTCCTCTGCATGATTTTCAGTCAAATTAAAGCTCTTTCTAACATAATGCTCTTTCCTGACTCCTGTGAAAAGTATTTGACTCTCAGCAGTTAAATACTTTTCAGTGTTTTCTAAATGGCTGCTTTGTCTGTTTGGTGCTGCGTTGTTCACTCACAGTGGGCCTGTTGGAGCTTATTAGCCAAAAAAACCCCAAAAAAACAGCAGAGCAAGTCTGAGATTTGAGCTCAAAGTCTAAAAAAGTTCTAACAAATCTGTCTTATGAGAATTCTGTTTCAAACTCAGGGATCTGGCTGAATTTATGCAATTCAATCTGGAAAAAAAAGACAAATTTTAATGACTTCTTCTTTCATACCAGTGACACAACCTTATAAGGTCAGATAAATAACCGTTACTCTCAAACCAACATGTTGTAAACTGCAGATTTCCTAATAATTACAAAAAAAATTCTTTTAAAGTCTGTAATAATTTTGCTTGATATAATTACACTCAGGGTGGCACGGTGGCACAGCAGGTAGTGCACGTGCCTCACAGTAAGAAGGTACCGTGTTGGTCAGGGCCTCTCTGTGTCGAGTTTTTTCTCCCTGTGCATATGTGGCTTCTCTCACACAACAAAAACCTCTCTTGTGTGCAATAAACCATATTTATATGTAAAATAGCTCAATTTTCCAACTGTAATATATATCATACATGTACAAAACAGCTGTAAATACCACTTTTAAATATTTATATTTTATTTTATTTCATCTGTAAGTTTCTTTCTTTATAATTGTTCTTTGTATTTATCGCTGCTGTAAAACCTGGAATTTCCCCGGTGGGGCTAAAAAACGAATGTCTTATCTTATCTTATCTTATCTTATCTTATCTTATCTTTTGGCACTCCAGCTTCTTCCCAAGGACAAAAAAGATGTTCATTAGGTTAATTGGTGACTCCAAATTGCCTTAGGTGTGAGAGTGAGCGTGAATGGTTAGCCGTCTCTCTCTGTGTGGCCCTGCGATTGGCTGACGACCAGTTCAGGGTGTACCCTGCCTCTCGCCCGCAGTGTCGGCTGGGATAGACTTCAGCCCCCCGAGATAATGAATGGATGGATAATTATGCTTGTCCATTCATCCATCAATATTTCATTAATCCAGGGCTGGGTCGCAGGCCAAGCAGGTCAACCCTAACATCCTTCTCCCTGCCACATAATCCAGTTCCTCTAGGGGGATCCCAACACAGTCTCAGGCCAGACAGGATATGTAATCTCTCCAGCAGGTTCTGAGTCTGCCATGGGTCATCCTACTCATTGGGCATGCCTTATAGACCTCCACAAGGAGGCGATCAGGAGTCATCCAAACTAGCTGCCTGAACCAACTTGACCAACTCTGCTTGATGCGAAGCAGCAGTGGCTGTAGATCCCTCCAGATCCTGGCCCTGTCTCTAAGGCTGAGTCCAGCCACCCTCTGGAGGAACCTCATTTTGATTGCTTATGTCTGCAGTCTCAGTCTTTCTGTCATCACCTGGAGCTCATGACCACTGGAGAGGGTTTGAATGAAGATAAAGCAATAAATTGAGAGCTCTGTATTTACCAAGACAGTCTGGTTCAACGCCTGCAACACTGCAGATGCAGAATTGATGTGCTTGTCAATCTCTCATTCCATTTTACCCTCACTGATTTATTGCCCTTATGTGGTGAGTGAAATTTTTTCTGTTTTTATTATTTTAAGGTCAAACCTATGTCAGTTTTATCCTGTGATTTTTTTTTTTTTATCCTTGTGTATGAACAACTATGAAGAAGGGAGATACAACCACAGGAAACTTAAGTAGGTTTACCTTTCTAGTACCAAGTTGGCCCCCTATTTCCCTTCAGAGCTGTCTTCATTTTTTAGATTTAAATGTTTCTGGACACATTCCCAAGAGATTTTGTCCAAACTGACATGATCAGCATCAGGCATTTGCTACAGATTTGTTGGTGGCACATTCATAATGTAGGATGTGCTGTGTTTCAAAATAGTGGTTAATCAAAGTGGCTTGATAGTTGGAAATTAAGTGTTGTAGTGTGTGAAGACTTGAGCTGTTTTTGTGGCTTGTTTTCTCCCACAATGCTTTTAATTACGTGGAAAGTTTGGCACCATGTACAGCAATGTATAGCATTACTATCTGTCTCCACATTTCTGAACAGAGAGAGAACTGAGCTGTGACACTGTGGCACATGCTCAGGCTCATGTATTGACATAACCCCTCTTCAAAAAGCCTGAACTATCCTCTAGATGGACTAACAAAATGTGCTGATGTTTTAAACTGATTGATAAGGTCCCTTTTATAGGACAGCTTTGCTGATCCTTTGTCATTAATTCAGCTATAAAGTGTATAACGCCAAGCCCCTTTTCATCACAGATCAACTGGAGAGTTTGTGCTTGTAGAAAATAAGACTGAAAAAACAACATAACATCATCTGAAAGGATTTTGATTCCCATGGGAAAGTATCATCAGGGGAGCATTTAAACACAGCGGCTCATTCAGGCAAGAAGCATTTACCAGATGTGATCAGGATCTGAGTCACTTTTAATTCTGCACCATTTTTAATGTACAAACAATAATCCACAGGTTATATTAAATATACTCAGCTGTGCATCAGGCACTTGTTGATTTATATACACCTTCTCCTATTGGTCAGAAGGGTTGTTTTAGTCTTGAAGGTGTTTTGTAATTGTCATCAGCCTGATGATTTATCAACTTCTTCCTCAGGTATAGTTCAACATTTACATGCTCTCAAACCTCAGGCTTCTTGCTGTCCTCAAACTTTTGGAGATGTCTTTAAACAGTTAAATGAGAGTTTAAGTTGTTTTTACAGTGCTTTATTTAACTGATGAATAACACTCAAAAATATACATGTTTGTGTCACACTTTGATGTTTTCTACAATCTCCAATGGCACATAAAAACAAACTTGAACCTGCGTCTCAGTTTTCTCAAGCTGTCTGCTACATTTAAAATGCTAATATAAGACTAAACTGATTAATAATTAAACAATTACGGTCATGAATCAATAACTTCTGCACATATTTTTCATTAGTAAATTGCACAGAGTAAACAAAGAAGCAGTATTACCAATTCAAATGTGGATGAAGGGGGTGGGGGGTTATTCTAATCGTCCTAACTTTGATGAAAAATAAACATTCGAGACAGTCACTCAAACAGAGAGGCTTCTGCGACAATTTTCCAAAGTAGATCATGTTGTTGCTTTAGATACAGTTAGTTGGTTGATTATTCAAGTAAACATGGTTGGAACATTTTTAATGAAGTAGTCCAATATGAGAAATTCATGATAAATCTGGTGTGTGTAGTCAATGTACAGAACATTTGGACAGATTTGATGCCCATCTGAGCCTTTTTAAAGTTGAACTGATTTCTGTGGCAATCTGTCTCTAGTTTGAGTAACTCTGTCAGCGCCTTACAAAGGAGGGACTTCCACAAACTGTGTCTCTGATCGCAGACTAAACTGTCTGACAGACACTTTTTAGGATCAGGAAAGAAGGCAAAGGAAATTAAAAACAAAAACTAACCCTCCTGTCACATCTGGGTCAAAAATAACCAGAAAGAGTATGTGACAGCAGCAGTTATTTGCTGTTTTTGTTGTTAAGTTTGAACTTTGACCTGCACATTTCTATTTGTATGTTAAACCTCTTTGTAAACCCATTAGTTTCTTTTTTAAGTGTTGCTTGAATTAATTAATAAATAATAATAATATTGAAAATAATAACAGACTATTACAAACTCCTTAATTTCACAGTTTCGGGAAAAAAAATAACAAACTGACATTTGGATCACCACAATCTCTCCAGTTCAATCTATTTAACCCTCTTAATCTTATCTAATCCGAAACTCCTGCACACAACCACAGATATAAAAATGATGGCAAAGTGCACACTCTCAAATACCATGTGCATAAAAATGATATTTGAAATAAAGAATTCTGAAACTAAATTATCCCCTAAGAGGTCATATTATGCTATTTATCATTTTAAATGCCTCTGCGTTGCCCAAACTGTGTGCTGGGCCCACTACTGGGCCAAGGAGGTACTGCATGTGGGCCAAGTAAGGTCATTGAGGATAGATAAAATCCATATACTGTACATAATTAATCACATTGTTCTGTCTTTCTGTCTTGTAGGCAGCTGAGGATTAGAGACAAAAGAACTTTAAATAAGAATTTATGATAGCAACAAATAGATGAACACCCACATCAAAAATCTGTCCTCATCACATTTGTTTCTGCTGAATATAGATTTATTCAAGGTTAGCCCCTTGACATGTAGCATCTAGTTTTCAAGGGTCCTAATGTGTCTATATGGTTGTAAAGGTATTTATGATGGAGGTATAATCAATAATAACGATGAGTGGAGAGGTCATTCTAATATTAACATTAACATCTATAATGATCACAAACTGGAGAGGAATGATGTTGATTAATATATCATAATCTAGCTGAACTGCCATTATAACTGGTCTAAAAATATGAATTTAAGTTAAATGATGTTGGCTAGAGCACATGGAGTTGAGCAGGTCCACAGTAGCAGGTCATCCATGTTTGAATATATGTGTGCTGTTTACAGGAACTACCATGTATTTAATTTTGTTGATCTCTCTAAAGCTAATGTCAGAAGCTGTAATGATTGTTGAATGGAGCTAAAGGAAAGGTCAAATATTTATAAATGTAGTAGCTTTGTAGGTCCACAGCAGCAGGCCGTCCACAAGCTGAGCCCATGTGGAGAGGGGGCCTTAAAGTGACAGGAGCTCTAATGGAGCTTCTCAGAAAGAGAAATGCAACAAATCTCTTAGCCAGTGATGTGGCATGTTCTTTGTTTTTTTCTAGGTCATGGTCTTTGGTTGGTTTTGGTATTGACAGCCTTGGCCATCAGAGTCTTTTTTTCTGTTCTCCATTCTGAGCAGCTTAAGGCAAAATTCACCAGAGCAGCAAGAGGCTATTTAGGAGAAAAAAAGTATATTTTCATAGTTAACAGTTTCTTTATTTTACTTGAAATAACTATGAAAATATTCTTGATGCTGTTCATGATGCAAAATAAAAGATTAGCCAAGACACAGTGAAAACCTAATTATATTAGAACACATCAGGCTGAAATGTTATATATTTGTCTAATTGTTTTTTTTTTTGTTGTTGTTGTTTTTGCTGCCAGGGAAAAGCTCTTGTTAAAGCTCATGAAGGCTTGTTAAGTTTCTGACAGTCATCACAAGAACTTAGGCAGGGAATTAAAATGGTTTTTAATTTTTAACCAACATGACTTTCTACAGAGTCTGGTTAAGCCTTTCAAGTCCTTCTTGAGCAGATGATTTTTATTACTGTAGAAGATACAATGATATGCTGATGTGCTTGGAGTTTATGTTCCACCTGCAAGACTTGATAAATGTTTTATAAATGATACTCTGAGCAACAGTGATAAGCTGGAACATTATTGATTTTTATGTTTGGCAAATGCTTCACCCCTACTCACACCACGGATTAAAAGGGTCCTTCATATTGAGAGTGTGGGTGCATATTGCTGCCAATCCTCTCAAAGCAATGCAGTAAGTAGAACTTTAGTGCTATTGGCAGGAGTTTACTCACCCCTGTGTGTTGACTTATAGGGCAAAAATTAATTATTGTTGAGCTCAAAATTTAAAATAACATCCACACAGGACATACTGGGTGGTGCAATATTTTATTGTGAATTACAGCATTCCCATCAACTACTACTTTGTTGCCATGGTGTCAGAATGGTATCAGTATATTTTTATTTGAATTGTTGAAATCATCATTTTGGTCTTGCAACAATCATTAAATATCTCACAGGGAAAAATGTTGAATATACTGTTTCTCATGTTCAGCCAAAAAAAAATCCGAACTGATTTTTGATTTATGTTGCCCAGCCTTAACCACCTGATTTCAGTGCCCCTGTTGGTTTTATCCATTAATAAAATCAAAGTGACACATTCATGGATCATTCTTGTATGCGGCTCATCGTGCACACTCAACTCATCGCCTCCCTACCCCAAATGCCAGCGTGGTAATAGCTGATGCCATGGCATTAAGTGTTAAGCCTGAGAAACAAGGATAAAAGCATAAACAAATGTGCGATAAGAAATATGACATGGCTATCAGCATGCAGAATAAGCCCAGCCCTGCGAGCACAGGCACCCAGATTAATGATAAATTACGAGGACCTCGGCTTGTTTATAGCACTCATTTTCCCTGCTGCACCTGCTCATATTCTCTTGGCCTAGAGCAGCCCCCTCTCTCTCTTTTTCTATTTTCTCTCTCCATCTCTCATACTCCTTCATCTCCCCAGCCCGGCCTCCTCCTTCTCCTCCTTCTCCTTCTTTTTCTTTTTCTCTGAGTAGGTGCTTATTTAAAATGATCCTGTGTTTTCTAAAGCACTCCGCCATAACCAGTGGGACACCCCGTGAAAACATAATCTGTGTATAACTGATATCCTTAAGTGAGGGGGGGAGGGCAGAAATATTAGAAGGGATGAGGAAAAGGATGGAGAAGAGGAGCTGGAGGTTTACTGTAAATGAGACATGGGGAACAATAAGAGTTAGAGACGGAATAAAAGCATAACAGAAGAGAAAGAAAGGCATATTGGAATGAGCGCGATGGGCAGGCGCAGCGGCCTTTTGGTAGCAGCTCTTGTAATAATACACCACCCGGCATCGGCGCAATGCTTAATTTTAATATTAATTACAAATATCTCTCCACACAACAAGGAAATAATTTGACAATCACTTTGGCCCCAAGTACTGTATTAAATGCAAAGTGGGGCTAAGGGCAAAAGCAGTCAATATGGAGAACTAAAGCCTAAACCCCCACCCCATTTTCTCTCCTACCACCCCCCCTCAACTCATTACATGAAGTGTGAATGTTAATTCTAGTGGGTTTATTAGTTAGAATCAAGAAGGGAAAAATGAGAAGAGGTTAGCATTTTTATTGTTCATTACAAGTGGCTCTCTGGTGGTACCTGGGAATTTTTTTTTTTCAGGGGAGGGGGGTCATTAGGGTGAGAAGGGGGCAGAGTTTGGAGGGCTGGCAAAGGGGGCACAAGGAGTGGCTATTGTCTGATTCATAATTATATTTTTATTATGACTGAGCTCGGGGGCCCCCTCACATCGTACAAAGCAATTTCTGGTAGAGAGCGCTACGAGGGCAAAGTGTTTACATACCAAATTATAAGAATATACTGACAGCGTTTGCTTGTTAATAAGCCGTAATCACTTCCCCTAATTTAATCTGGTTGCTATGGTAAACAAATGACACTTGAGGCTGATGGCAGGGGAGAAGGGGAGGGAGGAGAGGAAGAGGTGTGCTCGGTCGACGGAGGAAAAAAGAGGGAAATAGTAGAAATATAACCGATTAAAGGGCAGTTAAAACATTATCCAATAGTTTCTCACAATCTGAAAGTCACAACAGTTTTTAGAGATCAAAAATCTGAACATTTTCACTGATGTTTATGATTTCATTTCTAGGCTTGTATTTGCTGTAAATGAAATTAAATAAGAGAGTTTAATGCTTATGTTCACTGTGTTCATGTTGAAAAGATCCCCGACCCAAATCCAAACTATATGGTGCATCTGTACATCTTTGCATGCAAAATTACAGCAAGAACTTTATTAATAGAGGGAACATTGGTCTACTTTTATGAAATATTGTGATAAAGTAAAAGTAAAAGTTGTTTGAAAATATTCTGTGTAGTCTGATTTTTTGTTCTTGTAGTGGTTAAAAACTAAGACTAAATCACATATTGCATTTTGTGTGGAAAAAAATAGACCAAATACATTTATTTTGACTGAAAACAAAAGCTTGCAGAACATGAAAATTGCATTTACATGAAAAATTAAAGTTTAAGGCAGAATCTGAGGATTGTTTTACTCTGATTCCTAAATCTACATATAAATGGACTCATCCTTCAATGCAAGATTTTAGTTATCACATTTACATTTTGTCTAATAGCTTTCAAGGCCTGAGAAAGCCTTGATTGCAGTAGCTGTGATGGTTTGTGTTTCATATGGTGGCAGTGATGATTTGAGTTGTCAAATAATTCATTTGAGACTAAATTCCATAAACCATTTAGCATGACCGAACACTTTTCCTTTTAATGTTGGCTGAAATTTAACTAAATGTCCTCTTAAATCAGAATTCATACAATAGACCCAAACACCTTTGAATACATAATTAAAGCAAACACTTTCATTATTAGAGGTTAACTTGGTTTACTTTTGTGACATATTTTGATCAAGTAAAATCAAAAGTTGTTTGGATATTTTATGTGTAATTTGATTTTCTTTTACTGATTTGACTAAAAAAAGGGCTTGCAGAACTTGCAAATTGCAGTTACATGAAAAGTTAAAGTTTGAGGCAGAATCTGAATTTTTTTTTTTTTTTTTTTTTACATTAATACCTTAATCTATTTTAAAAATGACTCCTCCTTCAAACATGTTTTTGGTAAGGACATTTAGATTTTTTCATATTAGCTTTCTCGGCCTGAGCAACCCTTGATTTTAGTAGTGGTAATGGTTTGTGTTTTTATGTTTATCAAAACCATGGGTGTTTAATGATCAACTTCTAAAGCTCTGTTTCCGTATTGCAATTTCAGCCCCACTCATGTTTCCATCTCAAACCATAACACTAACACTTCAGTGACGCTCTGATCACACTGTGAACACTGTAAAGGTGCCTTAACTCGGCATCCAACCAGCTGTGACAAAACTAAAGGAAGCATCCCTCCATTTGCCATTGTTAAACATTAATAAATGTGAATAATAATCATAATAATAATAACAATGATAATAACAATAAGATCAATAATACATGCAGCATTTCACTTGTGTGCATGAAAGCAGAGAAAGATATTTTTATAAATCACTGTTTACAAAGATATCAGCATGTTTCTGGTTCTGGAGTGTTTTCCTCTCATTCTCGTCCTGATGAAAAAGTTCAGACTGTTTTTGTTAGTTGCTGCTTATGTAAACATCCCCTGATGATGAACACCTCTTCAGTTCATGTTGGGAAAAATAGACTAAATATCCCCTTTAACAGGAATTCGTACAACACAAACATGAAACCAAACCATCAACAACAAACAAAACCGAGTCTAAACTATCACAATAATATGAACTTAATACAAAACTGCCTCTTAGACTCTTAAAAAAACTTCTACTTTGTGTTGATATAAGTTAGAGTGTAATAAGGATGGGAGTATCGATATCACGTATCCAAGTATCAGTTCTTTTACACATACACTTCTGGTATCAATTACTCCACTAGAATATTGATACCATATGAGGGTTTTTCTGTGAAGGTCTTCAAAGTCTTTCTTTCTCTCTCTTCACCGTAAGGCGGTGTCACTGTCTGTGTCATGTGACTGTGGAGACCAATCAGATGAATCTGTCATGTTTCTGTCGCAAAAATAATAAAGGAATGGCAGAAAGGACACATTATGCATAGTAACTTAAAAAATATCTTAAAGTCGCTTCTTAAACAGCTTCATTTTGTTAAGTTCAAACAAGATTTATAAATGCGTGCAACATAGGCCTACATGTAGCTGCTCCTTTTGTGTTTATACAGAAAAAAGTATCGATTCATCCAAAAAACATGGCACTGAAGTATTTCATTGTTGAACAACTGCTAAATTCATGTTTGTTGGAATAAGACTTAAAGCTAAACTCACATGAAGATCTAATGATCCAAAGTCTGGACTATGTGTTTTCTTGATCTGCTTTTGGTCGAGAAAAACACAAAATTCTAGATATTGTGCTTGAGTTGTAGAAATTCATTCCAAAAGTATCATATCAATTTTAAGAAGTCTGGTATCACCCATCACAAACTTCTAAGAACATGACCCTCTTTAGAGGAGTAAAAAGGCACAATGCTGAAAAAAAAACTTTTTCTGTTGCAGTTTTTACCAAAATTAAGCCACATTCACACTGCCATTTCAAGCTCTATGTACCCTCCTGTGGCACTTCACCTCCCCTTGTGAGCAATGCAGAAATGTAGTGGGGGAATGAGCTGACCCCCTATTTAGTAGTAGTGACAGAGGCGTGATATTGGAGAGAAGGAAGCATGAGGACTCAGCAGGAGACAGGAGCAGTGCGAGTGAGCGTCTCTACCTTTGTGTGTTTGTAGGGCACACACTGCAGATGTTACGCTTTTGCATAAAGGCATCGTGAATAGGGCTATAGACACTTTTACCTCCAAATTTGTTCTTTTGTGTGATGAAAAGCAGCCGTTATCAGACAATTTATTATTTTTTACTCTTTAAATAGTTTGTGTGGTACTTGGTGTGCAGGTAAACTGAACACATGGTTAAAGAGTAAAGCTCTTCTTCCACATCCTGTTGGTTGAAGAGTCTGTCCTATATTCTTGTGTGTGTGTGTGTGTGTGTGTGTGTGTGTGTGTGCGCTCTGGTCAGAGACAGCTGTTTGTGCAGTCAGCAATGCTGCTCTCCTCAGAAAGCAGAAAATTGAGCGGGAATTGGGCTAATTGTACGGAATGATTGATGCTGGTGGAAACTACAGTACATTAAAACACAAAAGCACAGTCAGTGTGCACACACACACACACACACGTTATATAGACTGATGAGTGTACTTATATTCCACACATGCAATAGTGCACAAACACACATGAGCTACACACAAGAAGACACAAAATCTGAAGTGACTGTAGTAACATGGGAGTTCACAGATTCTCCAGAAGAACTGCCAGTGATCATTGACCGGCTGTCAAAGGCCACATCAGGCCCACACAACCTAAAATACAGCACTCAGTATATTATAGAATTTAGAAAATGTAAGAAAGACAAAATCAGGCCTCTTCTTACATTGTTAAATCCTTCTTGCAGTTGAGACTAAGCAATTTTTAAAGAGGCGACTTTATGTTTGATTTATTTATCCACCTGTTAATCAAATTTTGCAGATATCTAACCACGCATTTATATTTGTGTATTAGTATATTAGCATTAGCATGTCAGACTCCTTATGGACAACTTGAATTAACATAAATTTGTTGTATTGTGGTCCTCTTTGTTGTTTTTTTAATATAACTGTGTTCTTATAACTGCATCATTTTGAATTTTTACGTCTATATTTGTCATCAATGTATTTTGTCTGTCTTCTTCCTAAGCACAGACCTACAGACTTCCCTCTCCCCGGCCACTTTGTCCAGCTCTTCCCGGGGATCCAGAGGCGTTCCCATGCCGGCTGAGAGACATAGTCCCTCCAGCGTGTCCTGGGTCTTCCCTGAGGTCTCCTATTGGTGGAGCGTGCCTTGAACACCTCCCCAAGGTGATGTCTGGGAGGCATCCTGATTAGATGCCCGAGCCACTTCCTCTGGCTCCTCTCAACGCGGAGGAGCAACGGCTCCACTCCGAGCCCCTCCCATGATCTAGAACCCCCAATCTTATTCTTTCGGTCACTACCCACATCTATGACCATAGGTGAGGGAAGGCCCTGGGGGAGTCCAACCTTTACCGGAAACGAGTCTGACTCACTCAGACCAGGCTCTGGCATCGGTGGTACAGGGAACAGACGGCCCAACTCAGGGGGCTCCGATACCCCATACTTCCAGAGGACCCCCCACAGGAGTCTGCAAGGGACATGGTCGATGACCTTCTCCAAGTCCACAAAGCACATGTAGGCCAACTCCCATGTACCCTCAAGGACCCTAAGGAGGGTATAGAGCTGGTCCACAGTTCCACTACCAGGGCAAAAACCACATTCCTTTGTTTGGATTGTAAGTATTTGTTCTAGTGGATCAAGGAAATAAGAGCTAAAATATCTCTGCTTGGGTCCTCGCTTTTAAAGAAACACTCCAACATTTTTGTTGTTTTTATGTCTTGCCTCACTTTTTGAAAGATACCGACCAAACTAAGCCGCAGGGCGCATGCGCAAACCACCGCGGAAGTGCTTCTCAGCATGTAAACCCCCAAAGTCTCTGTTTACGAGTAGAAGAAGATTGCTACTAAGGATTATGGCCGACTTCATGAGAGAGGACAAGGATGATTTCTGCTGACGAAGATCCACAACCTTTCCTATTTGAACCAGAATATACGGAGGAGGAACTACATGTTTTGGAAGCTGATTGTGAACGAAGAGAATCTGAGGCAGTGGAACATTTAGTTTTATAAGTATTTCTTTCAAAAATTACATAAAGTGCTAATCTTAGTCTAAAAATAGATAACGTAACATGATGTCAATATCATTGGTCAATAAAGGCTGTGACATCACACACACTAGATGACAGAAACACATGAAGGAGGGGCAAAGGTCAGGGTACCAAAGTATAATTAAGTGTTGGACCACAGGCAGGGGACAGCGAGGGCATTATGTTTTTGGTCAAGACCATCATTTCTTAAAAGTCTCTGAAAGATTTTCTTTGAACTTTGACCGCATGTCCAACTTGTTTCAGGATGAACTGATTAGATTGAGAGGGTCAAGGGTTTAATGTCGGGGTCATGGCACAATGTGGCCAGCCTTTGCTTATGAAAAAGATATCTCAAGAATGATTTGAGGGATTTCTATCAGGCTTTGCACAGATTTCCAATCCATGGTAAGAATAAAATGAAAGAATTTTGGAGGTCAAGGGTCACTGAGCATTGTGTTTTACCATGCTCGAGAGTACTTTTTGGTGATCATGGTATTACAACCATGCTTGAAGAAGCATAAATGTAAAAATTATACAGGAATGTGCTGCTAAGATTATAAAAGTCATAAGTCAAAGGTCAGGGCCATGGAGTCTCTTGATCATCTTTTGCTTATAACCAATGTTTTTAAGAAGGAGTCAGCTTATTTCAAACTTTGCAAAAATCAACTTTGGTTTAAAGAACTTACTAATTGGATTTGGGGGAAAATGGGTCAAAGGTCAGGGTCATCAGTCTCAACATCAGTCTTTTCTCGTGCATGATGAAATCACAAGGATAGAGGAATTTTATCCAAACATTTACCTTTTTATTCTATCAAAAAAAGTGAAAGGTCAAGGCCACAAAGCCTCTGCCATCCTTTGGCTTTAAATGTGATCTTGTGGATATTAAAAAGAAAAATTTTATTTATTCTCCGTAAACTTAACACATGCGTCTATTTTGAATAATGGATGATCTGATTATATTTCGGAGATTTCAAAGGTCAAACTAAACCAGCTTTGAAGTAATCTTTTAAATGTGAACACAAGATCTCAAGAATGCTTGAAGAGAGATTTTAATCATTTTTTCACAAATATGGAATAAGATAGCTTTGATAAAACATTTTAATTTTGAAGGCAAAGGCAATTTACTCATACTTTTCATTACAGTCCCCTTTCACAAAATGATGACGTTATTAGATTTTCAAGGTCATGAGTCAAAGATCAAGGTCGTGGAGTGTCATGATCATCCTCTTTTGACTGCAATCTAGGGCTGGACAACATAGTGTTTTTACATTGCAATTGCAAAGTGTGAATGCACAGTAGTCACATTTCATAATGTGCAATGTCAGTCACATGTCTTAAAGTATATTCTTCTGCCTATTTGATCATTTCTTTGAAACTCTATAATAAATCTGATGTTACCATCTGTATGCTTACTCAGGGACCGCTAATGATGTTGGTTGCAGAAACAGCAGTTACAGTTAAAAGAGTGACTGTAGGGATGTAAATCAGTATCATTTTAACAGTTGATATCATTGATATAAAACAAGTTTTTACCAATATCAGCCATCGGCACATGTGTCTGATGAACAGATATTAGCTTCAGATGTTTTACTGTTGTGTCAACAGAATGCTGGTATCAAGCACCTAAAAATGCTGATTATAGTTTTTATTTGGAAGGGAAAATGACCTGTAGGACAATGTTGATTTGTTTTTATGATGCATTATCAGAAGAAAAGGAACATTTTGTGAGAGGATTATGTAAAAACATTCAATTATAAAAACATTGGTACCTTCATCGGCTAAATTGTTATTTTAAACACAGGTATGGGCCTTGCCTTTCATGAATGGTGCGTCACTAAGTGTTGAATGAAGACTTCCATTTGTTTTTCCTTATGATGATCATTATTATAAAAATTTTATCATAAGTGTCTTAAGTGACACCCATGCATTGAGACATAAGAACATTTTCCACCCTAAAAAACAGTCTTAACTGCTCCACAGATGCAGCACAGGGCTTTTAAAGGTCAAAAACATGGGGCTTCTTATAGAGAATTAACTAGTCAGGGTTAGGGTACATTGTCAGAAATGGTTAATAATGTAGTCTTGAGTCATGTGATTGCAACATGCAAGTTTATTTGTAAATTTTATGAAGGAAGGTGCTGCTCCTCTCTCCCTCTGCGTGTTGATGTGTGTTTATTACAGTAACTGGCAGATGACTGCAGTGTTAAGGACATCATTGATTTAAAAAGTTGCCAAAAAATATAGCAGTATATATATTTTGGAAAAATATTGCTGTATTATTTTTTTTCCTAATATCTTTCAGTCCTGCACTGAAAAAAACTCTGTTCTAGGTTAGATATTTTTCTAATTTTAAGTTAAAAAAAAAAAAAAAACTCACTACACTATTCCAAGCCACGATTGTCACAACTTTGTTTGAAGATATAAAAACTAAAAATAAGACCTGCTTTTAATAAGTAAAATAATCTGCCAATGAAATGAGACAAATTTAACTTGAAGACTGTTTTTAAATAAAATGCTCTATCTAGAGTAGTTATTAAAAATGAAATTAAGACCCTCACTCAACAAAACTTCGCTTGTTTCATTGTCAGATATTTTCTTATCATTACAAGCAATTCCAAACCTTTTTTTTTGCCTTTTATTCCTTGTAGTGAGATATCAATCTGGACTTGTCATGTGAACATGGATTAAAATAAGTGCTATAGATACTTTTGACCTTAAATTAGACAAACACACTTGCCAAGATCTGAGTTTTTGCAGTACAACACCAAACTTTAAAACCAGATATTACAAAGTTGCATTAAGGGATTTTCTTCAAACTTCGATCAAGCATTTAGCATGATAAATCTATGACTGGATAGATTTTGCAGGTCATAGTTCTAAGGTTAATGTCATGCAGTTTCGTTGCTCATGAATATCATATTCAAAGAAATCTCTCAGGGATCATAAACATTCTCTGTTTGCATGCGTGTTCAGTGATGTTGGAATGCTGTCTACTTTTACATCCTGACTTATAAA